>CM040244.1:271450149-271710821 GCA_022545495.1 Chrysanthemum lavandulifolium
ATTGCCCCGCACATGAATTTAACCAAGTTAGTTTTTTTGTGGACCCAAGCCAATCTTGACTTGGGTCTCGCCTGCATCAACATAATCAAACTTCTTTAGGTCCATTGATGCACAACTGCATGATGTAAAACCTTGGTCTTAGGCTTCCATTGCCACTAGCCGAGGCCTTAACAACATAAAATGGTTTCCAACCAACGTGTCGCTTATCACCTTTGGAATTTTTAAAACTTCTTTTGAATCACAGTGATATTCTCTTAGCAAAGGAAAGATTTTTCTTAGCAGTGGTTACATTTCACTTAGTAGTGGTTGGAACCCATTTAGGTGCAACAGTGATTATAGATTTTGTTTTACCATTCCTCATTAACACTGCTCTGGGAACCATATTTTTGTTAGGAGGAGGGATTGTTTTCTTTGAAAAGTTTTGATGATTTACCCTCCTCCAATGATTCCAAACTTGTGGTTGGTTTTTATAACAGTTTCTCTGTAAGTGCTCAAAACTACCACATTTAAAACAAGCCTTTTTAACACATTGAAACTCATCTCCTAACCTATTTGAAATTAGGCCATTAAAGTTTCTCTGATTACCTTTAGATATGTATCTTTTCATCTGTTCCCTAGGTATCTCCTTGTAGTCTACTACTTTCCTAGAAATTGGTGCTCCAAATCTAGGCATAAGGTTGGCTTGTTTAGAATCAATGACTTAACATTTTCTATCTTCTTGACCGTGTTGATTCGGATCTATCTTCCTCGAATCGATTCCCAATCTTCAATAGTTGGAGCATCGATGACTTATCGAACCTATCTTAGGTGATTCGGACTTACTTATTACTCCTACAGTTTGTTGAAACCTAATTCACTACTAAATGACAGTTCTTTAGTTGGTGGTGCATGACTCATAAGAGGTGGTGGTGGCATATCATTGTAACCTATTCCAGAACCCTTTTTCATAAGCTGACACCCTATTTATTTGTTGACCAAATCAGAAGCAAATTGTGTTTTAGCAACCCTAACTATGTATTTTTCTTTTTCATCAAGGGCCTCTTGTTTTACACTCTCTGCTTCTTCTAGTTTCTGTTTAAGCATTTTAATTTCCCTATCCTTAAGATCAATTTCACCACCCAGTATGTTAATCTTATCTACATACTCAAACTCACATTTAATATAGAATTTAAGTTTCTCTTCAACACTCTCTAGACCTACTTTATAACCTAAGTTATCTAGTAAAAGTCTTTCTACCTCTTTTCTCAAACTCTCATTAATAGCTTTAAGAGATTCTAAGTTATCTTGACATGATTTAAAAGAACAAGAAGAATTTTTAGAATCATTAGATACCTCGAATCGAACCAAGATGAAGCAGAGGCCATAAGAGCAAAGTTGTGCTCTTTTGAAGCTTCACTAGCAAGAAAAGTCGCATTGGGACCTTCTTCAACTGATCACCCAATCATAATCACCAATACCATCTTGAGCAACCAATGTCAAGAAGAAACAGCTCTTCAAGAGTCTTCTTGATGCCTTCAACCATCCTTTTGGGAGTTCTACATTCTCTAGCAAATGACCCTTCTTCTTGTAGTTGAAGCACTTCATCTTGCTTTTGTCAAATCCAAATTTTCTTTGACCATCATATTTGACCCGCCTACCGGTCCTCCTCAAGAACTTCCTAGCTTGCGGTGTTAACATTGCCATTTGCCATCAAGATTGATTTCATCAAGATCATCGTGATCAATTTGAACCGGATCCCGATTTAGTACAAGAACACCGGTCAGAAGATCGCCTAGGAAAGCACAGATGGCACCATCACTAACATTATCACTAACAATGGTATTATTAGCAATAGCGATGGATACTTCATAAGCGGCGGTGGAAACATCCCGAGAATTCATGTGCCCTCAGATACAAAAGCAATGTTTTGTGGTGATGAGGATGAGCCACTATGTTCTTTTCGGACTCATAAACTTTCGTGTTGTTGTAGAGATTGTCCAAAGTCATCTTTTCAAAATCATCTTTGTTCCTCCACACAACAAGATGCACTGACCATTCGTGATAAACTTCGATGAACTTAAGATTTATATCTTCTTGAGCAACTTTGTAGTCCACCAATTTCGGTTGGTCGATCGCCTTTCTGACACTGTTATAAGTGCCATTAAGTTTTCTCCATCGAGAGCGTTGAAGTTTTCAAGTCGATGCTTGAGCATGTTTTTCCGGATTTCTTGGTAGCTTCATTGCCAAAGAAACCTTGTTTCAATAGCATCCATTAACTCTTTAGCGCACTCATATTGTTCAAAGTCCAAAGCATACCATTAGGTATTTCCATAGAGAGAATACCATGAGCTTTAATCTCCAGCTTCCTTTTAGCCTTGTCAACCTCACTAACAATGGCTATCTCATTACCATCATCACCCTTCTTGGGAAGAGTATCACCTTTTTCAACAACATCCCAGATTGTGTAATCTATCATGCGAATGTATTGCCTCATTCGCATTCTCCATACCGATACTCACCGCTCAAAGATGGGCACCTTTGATGCAAGAACCATGTGAGTTTCACGACATCTTAACTTTCTTGAATTGAACTTAACTTGACTTCTTCTTGTTTACGCTTCTAGATCACAAGCTCGATACCACTTGTTGATCCCAAATGAGCAAACGATCCTTATAGAAACCGACTTGATAATAACTTGTTAAATATTACGCTAAATTTAATATTCAACCTTAAGAAGAACAATAACAATAACTCTTAAACACCTCAATTATATTAATAACTAATACTCTAACCAAGATTAGGTTTTCAACCTTGAAGGTATCGACCTTAGATATAAAAGACGATATCTAATCTAACCTAGGACCTCCTTTTATAGGCTAAGGAGTCCTTTACATAATACAATCACGTAACCTACAAGATAAATATCTTTTCCATATTTATCTAATACAAAACATTAAACCGACATAACAACTAGCAAAGTTTCCAATACATTAACAAGTGGTTACATATACTACTAGCGTGGTTTAACTCAAAGAAGGTATTCATTCTTCCGTCGGTGGTTTCATCAACTTTAGCGTGGTTCCAACACTTAGAACGAAGAACCTAAACCCAACAGCTCGATGTTACTCTTGTTACGGATTTTCGCCCTATTAGTTTAATAGGGTGTCAATATAAAATCCTTGGAAAATTTTTAGCTAACAGACTTGGTATGGTGATTGGTAGTTGTATTAGCCCGGAACAATCTGCATTCATCAAGGGTAGGAATATCCTTGATGGTCCTCTCACTTTAAACGAAGTCATGAATTGGTATCGTAAGCGTAAGGAAAAGCTCATGATTTTTAAAGTGGACTTCGAGAAAGCTTTTGACTCTTTGAAATGGGATTTTCTGGATATTGTCGTGGACAAGCTTGGTTTCGGTTCCAGGTGGCGTTCATGGATCAAAGGATGTTTTGTTAATGCCCGTTCTTCTGTTTTGATTAATGGGTCTCCCACGACTGAATTTGACATTTCAAAGGGCTTAAGACAAGGAGATCCCTTATCTCCCTTTCTTTTCATATTGGTTATGGAATGATTACATGCTCTTGTTTGCAAAGCTATGAACTTGGGTATTTATATTGGCGCATCCATCGGTAACATCAATATGTGTGTTTCATATCTCATTTATGTAGACGACATCATCTTTACTGGTCAATGGTCGCGCACAAACGCCCATAACCTGCTATGCATTCTACGATGTTTTTTCTTAGTCTCCGGGTTAAAAATTAATGTCCTAAAAAGCAGTTTGTTAGGAGTTTGCGTTTCTGAGGAGGATATCCTCGATATGGTCATTATTATAGGTTGCGGGGCTGCTAAATTACCCATGAAATATCTTGGCGTTCCAGTGGGTTGTAATATAGCGAGGTGCTCTAATTGGGAGGCCACCATTCAAAAAAATTCCCTAAAGCTTTCTCATTGGAAAGCCCGCTTACTCTCAGTTGGTGGTCGCCTCTCTTTAATCAAGTCGGTACTTGGTAGTCTTCCTACGTATTTTATGTCGCTTTACTTGATGCCTACATCCATCCGTACCAAGCTGGAGTCTATGCGCAGTAACTTCTTTATTGGTAGCGAGTTGGGCGAGAAAAAGATGGCTTGGGTGAGTTGGAAAAAATGTCTTGCTAGCAAGAAATCGGGCGGTCTTGCTATTGGAAGCATTTATGCGCTCAATGTGGGGCTTTTGTTTAAATGGATTTGGAGGTTCTTGCACAATCAATCGGACCTTTGGGTTAAAGTTATTAAGGTGATTCACGACCACAATGGAGGTATCTTTGAAGAATACATGCACAGATCCAGCCAAAGTCCCTGGAGTGGTATTTTGTCTTTGGTAAAGTCGCTTAAACAGAAAGGGGTCGACCTTCTGTCCTTGTGCAATCGGATGCTTGGGAATGGAGGTTCAACTCAGTTTTGGGATGACATATGGTGTGGTAATCAAACTTTTAAAAGCAGGTTCTCACGCATTTTCATGCTAGATAATGACAAAGGTTGTAAGGTTGCAAATCGGCTTTCTATGCTTGATTGGAGTCCCATCCTTAGAAGGAATCCGAGAGGAGGTATTGAAGCTTCTCAATTTTCATAATTGCGTCTTGTTATTGAAGGTGTTGTCTTGACTTCTCAAAATGACTCTTGGCTTTGGTCGCTTGATGTTTCTAAAGGGTTCACGGTTGCCTCGGTTCATTCTTTGATTATTTCTCACACCCTAATTATTGGTCCTACTGCTACTCGTTGGAATCGTAATATTCCCATAAAAGTTAATGTCTTTTTGTGGAGATTGATGCTAAACAAGCTTCCTTCTAGGGTGAATTTGGATCGAAGAGGTATTGATGTTGACTCGCTTTTATGCCCCATTTGCCATGAAGACATTGAGACGGTCAATCACATTTTTTTCACATGTGAGATGGCTAAAGATTTGTGGGCTTTGTTGGCTAGATGGTGGGAGCTTGATATCCCCTTTTGCGCGAACATCTCGGAGTGGTTTTTGTGGCTTGATTCTTTATCCATTTCTAGTAAAGCGCGGGTATTTCTTGAAGGTGTGGGAGGGACGCTCTTGTGGTCCATATGGAATTTTCGCAATCGATTGGTCTTTTCTAATTCTTCCCCTAAAAAGTCGATGCTTTGGGATAGCATTGTTTCTCAACCTTTTTTGTGGATCTCATCTAGAAATCCTAACTTTAAATTTAGTTGGGTAGGTTGGTTGCAAAATCCTCTACCTTTCAAAGCTTCATTGTACTTTATTTCTAGCTTTTGCTAGATTTTTTAATAATATGCCGCCGTTCAAAAAAAATGTACATGTGTCATTAAAAAATGTAAGATATAAAACTTTCATAATTTAATTTACGATATCAGACCATATTATAAACTTGTAAAGTTTATAAAACCAAATTATATACATTAATTATTATAAAAGAAATGCTACATTCATAAAAAAAATATAATAATAATAATAATAATAATAATAATAATAATAATAATAATAATAATAATGATATGACTAATGTGATGTATGTTATAATATAGTTTCCTTTTCTAATTTTCACAATTCATATTTCATTGTCACATGTATGTCTGACTTTATTTTTTTTAAATATTATATGTGAATGTAGTATTTTTCAATTGGTAAACCGTTAAAAACTACTTCTTCTGTTTCAAAATTATTGTCAGGAGATAAAAATTACATTGTTTAATAAAAGCGAGATCACTATAATTTTTAACCATTTAATAGAATATTCATCCACTAAATTCTCTTTTTATTACTTAAAAAAAATGAACAACTATTTTAAGACATATAAAAAAAGAAAATATGAACTATAATTTTAAAACGGATCGAGTATATCATTGTGAATGCTCTAATACAATGTAACAGAACTAAGGCTATCTTAGACTACTCCCAACCTTCACACCACTTCACCTTACACATCAGCGCCACATCAATTTTCTCTCTCCTTCACCACAATCTCACTTTTCACTCTCAGCCATCTCACACCATTCCACCTTTCAACACATTTTTTTATTTATTAAAAATATCTACTTTTACAAAAGGGCAAATGTTTTTAAAAGGTATCATACTTGCCACAATTTGCTTTTGTGGGTAGCGAACAAAATTTTTTACATTTGTGGGTGCTTTTCTTTCAAATTCATCATTTTTGGGTATTTTGCGAAACTTTTGGATATTTTTGCCCTCCTTAGCTAATAGAATTTTTTCCCCCGAAGGGCAAAAATGTCACATAGTACATGTTAATACAAATAAGCTATAAAAACGTTTATTTATATTTTACGATCTTCTAATGTTTTGTCGATAACAAACGTAAAATCATTTTAACGAAACAAATAAAATACGTAAATGGTTTGAGCCAATAGTTTACTAACACACTTACATTTTCATATAAAACACTAAACAAGTAATATTGTTTATATCTTATTGAAATGCATATGTATAACAACTAGTGTTTACATAATATGGAAATGTACATATATACTTTGTATATATTGTAATGGGTAATGTACTGGGTAAAAACCAAAGTCCATGACCCATGACCCATGATCCATGATCCATTGACTAGGTACAATGAATGTTGTTGGGTAAAATCCAAAGTCTGTGATACATACCCATGGAGCTTGATCCATAACTCATGACCCATTGCATGACATCATGCATGAAGTCATGTTGGGTATTATCCATGACCCAAGACCCATGACCCAATGTCTAGATACATTGCATCTTGTTGGGTATCCATAAAACATTACCCATAACCCATGGTTCATAACCCATGGTTCATAACCCATAACCCATAACCCGTTTGTAACCAACCGGACTTAAGTCGACCAAGAAATGGATCCTCTGTGAGGATCCGTGGAAACCGTGGGACAAGAGAAATTTTTGTCTATAAATAGTGATCCATTTCTCTCTTGCTCACTACCACTTTTACACATACTCTCTCTTAGTATTGTAACATCTCTAACCTCTGATCCAAATGATCATTCTATGTAGTTTTATGTTTGTGTGATTCTCTAGGTTCCTCTTAAAGGCGAGATCACCACCTCTTGAAGACGTGCAAGCTCAAGGTCATGAGTTGCTAAGCTTAGTCATCATTAAGACCACTGAAGTGTATCTTGTTGATAGTTCTTTTCTTCCTCCATAGAAGTGTTGTGTGGAAGGCATTAGTGAAAGGTGCCGAAGGGTCGTATCGAAGGCATTAGTGAAAGGTGCCGAAGGGTCGTTTCAAAGGCATTAGTGAAAGGTGCCAAGGGTGTACATTCGATATGGTGCATCGATGTACAAGATAGATAGTTTGGGTTAAAGGATATTGATATCCTTATGATGTTCTAATAAGGAGTGTGTCTTTTTTGGGGTAGTCGTGTAGTGGTGAAGTGTTGGGTAGTAGTCCCTCCTTTGTAATGGAACTCGGTATCTAGCCTTGTACCGGATAAAGCGTAGGCGACGTTGTGATAGGTGTGGTTTTACCTCGTAGAAGAACTCGGTGTCTAGCCTAGTAACGGATAAAGAGTATGCGACGTTGTGAAGGCTTCTCCGCCACATTAAGGAGCTTGTATTGTGTAGTGCTTACGAACTCTCGAGTGGGGAACTCAGGGAGTGGAGTAGGGAAAGGAAGGTGTCCTTGTAGCCGAACCACTATAAATACTCGTGTCGTGGTTTTGTGTTCCTTTACTCTTTATCTTTGCATTACTTATTTATTTGCTTATCTATCATTATACAACACACACATTAAATAGATTGACATAAGTCGATCTACATAGTTTAAAACAAAGTTTTAATCGGTAAAACTATTCAACCCCCCCTTCTAGTTTTCCACAGTACCCTCAAAAGGATGAATTTGAAAGAAAAGTACCCACAAAAGCAAAACAATGTGGTCGCTACCCACACAAGCAATGGTGGCAAGTATGATACATTTTAAAAACATTTGCCATTTATAAAAACATACCCCACTAGAATTTGTTTTTGGTATTTTTGGGTATTTTGTGAAAATTTTGGACATTTTTTCCCCTCTTAGCTAATAGAATTTTTTTCCCCGAAGGGCAAAAATGTCACATAGTACCCTCAAAAGGATGAATTTGAAAGAAAAGTACCCACAAAAGCAAAACAATGTGGTCGCTACCCACACAAGCAATGGTGGCAAGTATGATACATTTTAAAAACATTTGCCATTTATAAAAACATACCCCACTAGAATTTGTTTTTGGTATTTTTGGGTATTTTGTGAAAATTTTGGACATTTTTTCTCCTCTTAGCTAATAGAATTTTTTTCCCCGAAGGGCAAAAATGTCACATAGTACCCTCAAAAGGATGAATTTGAAAGAAAAGTACCCACAAAAGCAAAAAAAAATTTGTTCGCTACCCACAAGAGCAATGGTGGCAAGTATGATACCTTTTAAAAACATTTGCCCTTTATAAAAACATACCCCACTAGACAGTGGCGGATCTAGCCGGAAAACTAAGGTGGTTCCTTGATTTGGTCTAGTCGAAAAATTCAATACGTCAACCAACCAACCGGTCAATTTTTGGGTCGGATCAGGTCCAATATTACAAGATGTGATAATAAGAAAAAATATTAAACATAGAATTGTAACATAATAGTTAATACGTTTATAATTTCACTTTCACTTGCGTCTTCCTAGGTTTCATAACTTGAAAACGAGCAATGATTGTATCATTATTAATGCTTCTAGTATATCCTTTTCAACATACGAGACTAAACAATCATGCATAAAGTCATCCCCCATTTTATTACGTAGATCACTCTTAATGAGTTTCATTGCCGAAAACGCACGTTCCACGGTAGAAGTTGCAACCGGCAAAATCAATACTAATTTGATGACAAGATATACATTTGAGTAGATTTCATTTTTCTTTGTTTCAACCATCTTCTTGCATAGATATTTAATATCTTTCAAGGTAGCAAACTCTTTATATCCACATACATCCACAATATAATATCTAAATTCTAATTCAAGTGAATCATAAGGTGTTGGAAACTCTTCCGGATAAAAAGTAGCCAATTCTATTAGATCGTCGACTTTAAATGCTTCAAAGGACTTACTAGGGCATAAAGAAGACATACAAGTAAGTAGTCACGTGTTCACCTCGTTAAAATGATGATTTAGCTCTTGAAGTTGCATATCTATAACCGAGTAAAGTACATTAACTTGGTAATGGTGCAAGTTGTTAACCTAAAAAAATAGTTAATATCATATTGTTAGTGGTTAATCTGTTAAGTATGAGCTAGTCAAACAAATACTTCAACTATATTGTAGTGGAAATTTCTAACCTTTGAACCAATGCAGCGACTTATTCCATCAAAATATGCACCATTCATATCTATAAGTTCAAAATCATATTTTTCAGAAAATAAAGTAACCTTTTGTATAAGAGGTTCCCATCATCCATTCCTCATGTCTTGTAATCTTTCTTTAGAAGTCCTTTTGTTTAAGAAAGTTACATTTGTTATGTGACTCTTCCGTTTCATCATGACCACGAAAAGATAATGCTTGTCTTAATAAGAATCTAACAAGATCAATTGAACAACATAAACGGATATAGTATTCATCTTTTTATAGTGAAGTTTGATTATCAAAGGCAGTTATGATTGATTGTTTTTGGTTCATCAAGCTTTGACATTTTTCTACTGCAAGAATGTGTGGCTCTCCTACATTGTGTTCAGCTAGCCCCGTTTTCCTATTCCAAGCTCTAAATCCACCTTTTACAAAACTATCCGAACCCCCTTGATTCTTTATCTCGGATTTGAATAGATAACAACATAAGCAAAAAGCAGCTTCCTCTTTTACATTATATTCCAACCAATATTTATAATCATCAAACCATGAAGCAACAAATCGATGGGGTTTACCTCCGATATCCCTAACTTTGAAATTATGATTTTTAGGTTGGAAAAGCCTATCAATCAAATATGCTCGTCTAATCTCATCTCGTTGATTTACATGGTACTCGTCTATACTTTTTCGATTTTTCGGATCAACATGAAGATCTTTTAAATCAATTTTCATATACTTTCTTTGCTCCTTATCTCCATCTTTAGAGGTTGAACTTGATGCTCCTTTTTTGGTTAAGAACTTCAACATTTTAACTAAAACAAATACCAAAATTCAAACTTTTAATCGGTAATCACATAATGCATAACATCTTAACCTAAAGACTAATTAAAGTCCTAAACAACAAACCCTAAAACAAATAATAGCAATACAGTAGGTCAATGGTACAATTACATAACATACTACTATTTAATTAGTCATAAAATTAAAAATAATAAATAAACTAAAAAGCAAATAACTTACAAATAGACTATTGTCTTGTTGAATGAAATATGTGAGTCCTTCCCTTCCGACCCTTCGTTGCTCCACATGACCTAAACTGCCAATGATGGACTTTGCATGTATTATTAGGGAAGAGATCTAGTGAGAAGAGAAAATAAAATGAGAAGAGTGAGAAATATTCTGAGCCACACATTTCAAATGAAAAAAGAAATTTAAGAGGAGATGCATCTACTTTTGTAGGTGCATCTGAAATGTGCGGTTGTTGTTTCTTCTTATTTTTCTCATTTCAACTTTATTTCTCATTTGATCCTTACTCTGTATTATTATTTAAGTTAATTATAAATTAATAAATGGGCTAATTATTTGGGTTATTTGATATTTGGGCTAAAACTATTTTATATTAAAAGTAAAGTATTTTTCAAAAAAAAATCATAAGGTAGTTCCCAAATAATTTCTAAAGTGATTCTTAATTTTTTTTTTAACATCGCTTCTAAAAGAATTCGTCGTGCAAGGTAGTTCCGAGAACCGCTTCACAACACATACATCCGCCTCTGCCACTAGATAGATACCAAACACACACTCATAAACCAAATAATAAATAATAAAACCCTTTAAGTAACACCCGAAAGATAAAGAGTTCACTTTTTTTCTTCCTTCTCTCTTCTTTGCCAACCTCTCACACCACACTCCCAATGGAGTTCACACAGCAACAATTGCTTCCCAATGGCTCACAGAGGAGCTTGGGGTGGCCTTATACCGGTGAAATAACTTAGTTTAAATGTGCTGTAATATACATTTTTGAAATGATCAGTAATTTTACCCACCAATCATATGTCATATATACAGCTATACACTACAAGTCTACAAGTAAAGATACAATGGGTATGTTTGGCAAAATTAGGTGTAAGTTGTATCTTCAGAAATCAGAACTGTAGAAATCAGAAACAGAACCCGCAAAATCATAATATGAGCCATGTCAGATCTTTTTTTAATAACAATGTTTTGTAAATTAAATTGTTAAACGTAATTATAAGATGAAAATGACATAAAAGGACAAATCTATAATTGTAAATAAATGTTTGGAGGTATATTAGTAATTAAAAATTTAATAAATTTCATGACATTTAAAAAGGTAAAAAGCTTCATGAATCATTTTTCATTTTGGGTTATTTGTTTGAAATAAAACAGAAGAATGATCCAAACGTTTACTTATAGAAGATTATTTTGTAGAACAAAAGCCAATTTCTTCCAAAAGTTCTTCACAAACAGTTCCAAGTGTACTGTTTATATTCGTAAGCCCATATAATAACTTCACCCCTATTTGAGAAGAAAAATGTGAAAACGTGTTCTTCTTCTTGTGTAGGTTGTGTAATAAATGTTAAAATCATTTTTTTCCTTTGCCTTTTATAATGACGAGACAAATTACAAGAAATGTCCAGTCGTTTATTCCTTTTGTTTTCGTCTTACATTTTATATTTATAAGCTTCTATAATTCCACAAAAGCGTAGACGGCGAACACTGACCCCCTTAGCCATTCTAAGACCAAATATCGTCTACCTTACGAATAATAGCCCAAGAACTCTCCTGCTTAAAAGGGGCCCAACCTGAGTGAAGACGAACCAAGACTGGACCGAAATTTTATTCCACAAAATAACAAGTTATTCCATTTGTATAATAAACAACTGTTAAAATAAAACTACAAAATAACAAGTTATTCCATTTTTTGTTAATATCTTATGGAATATATTTGAAGCAATACATTTTGAGTAAGAGAGAAAATAGAAAAAGAAAATCTTTTACCTACGATATGCAAATAGTTATATTCTTGCAAATAACATTAATATAGAAGGGTCCTCCTACGCAGACCCTACTGGTGAGGGTAATTTGTATTTTTCTTCTCGATTTCTGTCTAATCATGGGTATTCAATCATTGGTAATGATTGGTTTCTCGATTTCGCGCAAGTTTTTACCACTTATACCACTTATTTTTTACAAGTTTTTATACACTTTTTTACATGTTTTTTTACAAGTTTTTATACACTTTTTACATGTTTTTTTTTACGCTTTTTACAAGTTTTACTTTTTACAACTTTTTTTTTGGTTTTACAATTTTACAAGTTATTTTTGGTTTTACAAGTTTTTTATGATATAAATTCGCTTTTAAACTTTTAAAAACCGTAGTCGGAAAATTTTTGAGGCTCGATTCGAAGGTTGCAAAGTGAGATTTTATCCCACTTTGTCGTCCATTCGGTTTTCATCATCGCCGAAAGTTTTAGGCTCAAAATCATCATCGCCGGAAAATTTTTAGGCTCAAACCCGAAGGTTGCAAAGCGAGATTTGATCTCACTTTACCGTCCATTCGGTTTTATCATCATCGCCTCGGAAAGTTTTAAAGTTTTAGGCTAAAAATCATCATCGCCTCGGAAAAGTTTTAGTCACAACCGCACAAAGTCACCGCTCACATGAACCGCACAAAACCGCACTCACAACTGCACAAGCCTCACAACCGCACAAGCACCCGGCGTTATTGGATGACTATGCCGAAATGGGAGTGGTTATTCTACATTTTAACCGTCCTATTGTATGTATAACCAATTCACAATCTCTTTTGTGTCTTCCACGAGAGGTTCTCCGATTCAGTGAAACTTAATGGTCCAAGTATATGACGTCCTTTCTCGAAGGTAAATAATTAAACGTTTGCTTATTTGCGTAAATATATCAATAACTTGTTTGTTTAGAATACATTTCTTATAATTGTTTCGTCATGTAATGTACCTGCGACCAAAGACTACGGGTGTCGATACTTCATGTGGAAGGAAATATTTCAACAAAAGTCTTTGGTGAAGCCTCTTCTTCAACGCAGGCTTCAAACCGCGAAACTAAAGATACAACGATCAACACGCTATTGGTAAAAACAATTTGTTGCAGCAAAAATAAAGCGTTGGAGATCAATGGAATTAGCAAGAAATCTAGTTGATCACGCACGTCACCGAGGGTGGAATACTCTATGAAATTATAGATTACATTAATAATCTTCATGTAGTAGTAGATTTCGTTGTAATATTGAAAACATTTGTTGTTTTACTTGTTTAATGTTTTAATGTATAATGTTTTATTGTAATATTAGTAACATTTGTTGTTATACTTGTTTAATGTTTTAATGTCTAACATTTGTTGTTACACACAATTAAAAACATAACGTAAAATAAATACCATATAAAACACTACACAATTAAATACACTATACATAAAAAAACACTACACAAATTAAATACACTATACACACATTATACACTACACAAATTAAATACACTAAAAAAACACAACACACACAATTATTAAAAAAATAAATAATAATAATAATAATAATAATAATAATAAAAGCGGCCGACGGATTGGGGTTCACCCTACTTGAGGCCTCGCATGATTTCATGGGGTCTACGTGAAACTTCCCTATAGTAACTATTATCTAACGGGTTGAGTTATTAGAATCGATTAATACAGATTTTATCGGACCCCCTAGTTTTTTGTTTTTTTTTTTTTTTTTATTTTATTTTTATTTTTATAATTTTGTTTATATCAAAAGCCTATAACCAAAACGCGAATCAGAATATAAAGTTTAATGTTCAAACGCTTAAAACCGCCGTAAATACTAACATAAACCGACAAAACTCAGATCTTGATCGAAAATGAGGAGACAAAGTGAATATTCCCAGGTGATGTGACCCACCGGTATTACTCCTCCGCCTCATATTTATCATCTATATTTTTTTATGGATGCCTCAAATTAATCATCCACTTTCCATATTTAGTAGAAAAGAGAATATAATCGGGAATATTCCATTCGAGTGGTTGAGATTTATAAAGCCCCACTTTTATTAAACTTAGTGATTCTTGTCCCCTGATAATAATTTTGAGACGGAGGGAGTAATAGTGTATCCCTATCTAACGATAAGAAAACACTTTACAAAGAGGAATCTAGCTAACATGTGTTATGTTATCTCGATGGCTACAATATGGGTGGACTATGATCCTAGTTAAAGTTCATAAATCTGCAGACTGTTCCCAGATTCTCTAAGCTATGATAAAGTCGAACCTTGATGTGAAATGGATCAAATCTGACTCAGAAGAATTATGATATGAAATGACACTGTACGACTTTCGTACCTAAAAAAATATAACGTCCCATAGCCCCGTCACTTCATCATTAAACATTTTTGAATACCGTGTCACCATTCCAACAAGACCCATTGTCACTAATTTATTGTAGAAAAACGAGTGTTGAAAACCGCGCGACGCAATGATTAACTAAGGACGTTGTTTAACGATACTTAAACCTCGCTATTGCTTTTGAAGTTGCGAAAGATTATTAACGCTAAACGACTTACTTCAGAACGACACTCAACCTCAAAAATAAGCCGCTTAATTTAAGAAAGCCAGATTTAACGACTTTATTGTCATAAGACAAATGTTTTGCTTGTTGGGCAAAACTTATGTACGATCTTTAGTATATTATACAAATTTCCTTCAAATGGTACTTTCCACTCAATTGTTTATAAGAGCTTTCGGTACAGGGTCGTATGGCTCAAACCGTGGTCTTTGGCACGAGATATCATACTGGAGTCCAGTTGGTGGGTTGTGGTGTTGTAGTCACCAAACCACGCCATATGTTTTTTTTAGTGAGATATATGTGTACTTATGTCATCATCATTTTTACTTCATGGTATCACTTTTGTACCAGAAATGTGCGTTTTGATGCCATAAGCAAAAATGGTGTCTTATAAAAAAATCATAGCACCACCCATGATACCAAACGTACCTAGCGCTCTAAAAAAGACGGAAAAAAATGTTATCTTGCAGTTATATTAAGAACATCAAGACCTAAACTTGCTAGATCGTTCGACAAACTTTAAAAGTAACATGTGACATGTTTTTTGCACAAAAATTCAAAAGTAGAAAACCCAACGTATCGAATTACTTTTGTCTTGTAATAAGATACTTTTTTTAGAACACAACGTGTTTTGGGAGCAATGGGCTCGTGTTATAACATTTTTTCTACTAAGTTAGTTTTTTCTCTTACAACTCAGAATCTATAACTTAACTTTAAAACATCCTTCCTTCATCATTCAAGTTACATGACACCTTAGCCCATACTTAACCAAATAAAACACAAATACAAAAAAGTAAAAAAAAAAAAAATCGATAACTAGGCTGGTGTTGACGGCGCGAAGGTCTATAACGTCGAGGAGGGTGTTGGTCGACGCCACAGGGTCGCGTCATAAAGCTATAACGCGCCCTATGGCACACGACACCGAAAGTGCTCTAAAAGAGATGGATCCACCATGTACTTTTGTTAGGTCACATATCTATTTTTTCTCGATGTTAAGCGTGTCTTAATTGTTGATGATCTGAATAAAGTTATACAAACATGAAATTTGAAAGGACGCCTAAATAAGGTATACGAAGATTGTCGCACTTTGGTATAGACTTGCTCCAATTTGGGGTTTCAAGTAATACCATAAAAAGCTGAGTAACTTAATCGACATCATATAACAATGTCTAGATTGTATATTGTTGAGAACCAATTCATAACGTTACATATGTTCCCTTACTTCACTTTCTCAAATTCCATTAACAAGGCAGTGAAAGTAACTAATTTTTTACTATAACTTTTTTTACAAAATAAGTTTTGGTATTTTGAGCATAATCAAAACTACGATATACTGAGTATTATTATGTACTTAAAGTGGCATGGATTTCAGCAGTGTCGGACCCATAACTAAAACTCATGGGATTCATTTTATAAAACTAACGAAGAATCGTAGCACAAAATGTTAGGACCACGTGCATATAAGAGAAAATCGGTATATTTGACATAATTTTACACTACGCAAGAAAAATACGTGTGGTTCTCGTGCACATCCAGGAACCCCTCTCAGTCCATCTCTGAAGAGTGGTTCGTCGTGTTTTATCTGATTGATAATAACATCGATGCAATGAATGATGATGCCGCCGTTTCTATCACATTATTAAAGCTAGACATTTGACGATACAAAGACGAAGATGTGTGGCAATGAAACATGAAAATGGACGATCAACATTGAGTTGGTCTCAAAGGACAATGTGTCTAATTGAATAAGGCCAAAGACTAACCTAAAGAAAGGAATGCATAACAAATTCTAGGTACAAAATAAGGGACCCATATGCAATATATATAAGAAAAAGTCACGTAAATGAGTTTGATGATTTGATATAACATATAATGCAATTAACCAGATGGTGATTTGACCCTTTGATTAAAAATATGGGTCACACTATTGCTACGGGTCTACCCCCAAGAAGAAACGGTTCAGTGGGTGCAAGTGACTTTTTCGATTTTATTCCATTTTTTTTTTTTTTTTTTTTTTTCATTGCTTGGTTTGGGTGTGTTATTTTATCCCACAAGTTTATTTTTATCCAAGGATTGCACAAAGAGTTTTGGGTGGGTTATTTTGTCCAAAAAGTTTTTTTCATTCAAGTGCATAAGCACACAAGTTTTGTCCAATAAGTTTTTTTTCAAGTCAAGACAAGACAAGTTAGATTGAATATGTGCTCGATTAGAGTTCATCATCGCCAAGTTTTTTTTTTTTTTTTTGTCCAATAAGACACATACGTATCAGATTTAAGACACGTTAGATTGAATACTGTTTCAGATTAGAGTTCATACAAGCAGATTGAATACGCCGATTAGAGTTCATCATCGCCAAGTTTTTTTTTTGTCCAAGTCATAAAGACACGCGGATTGCACAAAGGTTGCAAAGTGTCGCAGATTGAAAATTTTTTTTGTCCAAGTGCTGCAGATTGCACACAAGTGCACAGAACAATTGATAAAAAGTGTTAGGCTCGGATATGAATGTTGCAAAGTGATAAAAATATCACTTTGCCGTGCTGTTCGGTTGTAAAACCAATCGTCATCGCATTTTTTTGAAAATTTTTTTTGTCCAAGTGCAGCAGATTGCACACAAGTGCACAGATCAGATTGCACAATACCAGAATGCAACCAAGTTAGATTGCCCAAGTGAAACACATGTTTCACAATGTTCACAAGCAAGTACCATTTGCGTAAGTAAGATTCCCAAACCGCAGGAACTCACAAACATAGAATCTCAAAGATTGCACAATACCGTATTGCAGATTAAGACACGTTAGCATCAGATTAGACATTAGTACCAAGTGAAACACATGTTTCACAAGCAAGTACCAAAAGTAAGATTCCCAAACTACAAGAAGTCACAAGTGAAGAATCTCAAAATGGTAGTAGTGAAACCTCCCATGTTATATTCAAATTTCATCACACAAACGATCCATTAAAGTACCCTCAAGTTACCACAAGCGCTTCCACAAATGATCACACAAACATCATACAAACATCACCAAGTTACAACAAGTGAAGTTTCCACAAGTTAGGGGGTTATTTATACTATGTCTATAATTTTAGTTAAACCTCTCTAGTACCTGGGGTCAAGTTATAACACGCCAGTTGAAACACAAGTCGCAAGTGAAAGCCGCAACTAACAAACCACAAAGAAACCTCAAATATCTTAGGTCGCCGATATGTCTCAATCACCGTGAGGTAACAATTTTACACATTAATAATAGAGATAACATTAGGCTCGATTAGGTTTCACGATTATCATATATGGTCGCAACATCAAAGGTTGCAAAATAAATTTTTTTTTGCCGTCCATTCGGAAATGCCAAGCCAAAATCATATTATCATATATGGCTGCAACATCAAAGGTTGCAAAATAATTTTTTTTTTGCAAAATCATCATTGCCTTATCTCATTTTTTTTTAAAAAAAAAACAATTTTCAAATCAGCTTACACTAACAAACTGCTTATCAAGCATATAAGAAGTTTGTTATATAAAATTATAGCCACAGTATGAATAAAATATAGCCACATTATGAATAACCCCACCAGAACGCATTATTGGAGCGGGTCTAATCTGAGCTCAGTGCAATGCGCTTGTGTGCAATAGCGGTTTGCAAGAAACCACACATAGCTTGTGGATCGGCGTAGGCTGAGCGGTATTCATACCACTCAATGGTGGCGGATCAAGGTGTTAACCTACCCTTTGCACCCACACAACTCGTGCGGTTTCAATAAGCACATAAGCACATTTTATCATAAGCACATAAGCGCTTCCCAAGAAACCACACAGAGCACAATGGATCGGGTAGGCTGGCGGTATTCATACCACTCAATGGTGGCGGATCAAGGTGTCAACCTACCCGTTTGCACCCACACAACTCATGCGGTTTCACATAACATCACATAATCACCCTCTCACATAAGTAGTTTGTAACTGCTTTAACCATAGGGTTTGTTAAATTAAACCCACAAATCACCCAGAAATCATACAAACATCACAAACTCACCATCAAAGAATCCAGATACCCAAACCCTAAAAAAAAATTTAAGCGTTATTTATTTTATTAAAGATCCATGTAATTAAACCCACAAATCACCCGAAAGCATACAAACATCACAAACTCACCATCAAAGAACCCGGATACCCAAACCCTAAAAAAATTAGGCGCTTTTATTTTATTAAAGATCCATGTAATTAAACCCACAACTTACCCAGATATCATACAAACATCACAAACTCACCATCAAGAACCCAGATTTACCCAAACCCTAAAAAAAAATTTAGGCGTTTTTTTATTTTTATTAAAGATCCATGTAATTAAACCCACAAATCACCCAGAAATCATACAAACATCACAAACTCACCATCAAAGAACCCAGATACCCAAACCCTAAAAAAAAAGGCGTTTTTTATTTTTATTAAAGATCCATGTAATTAAACCCACAACTTACCCAGATATCATACAAACATCACAAACTCACCATCAAGAACCCAGATTTACCCAAACCCTAAATAAAAAAATTAGGCGTTTTTTATTTTTATTAAAGATCCATGTAATTAAACCCACAAATCACCCAGAAATCATACAAACATCACAAACTCACCATCAAAGAACCCAGATACCCAAACCCTAAAAAAAATTTAGGCGTTTTTTATTTTTACTAAAGATCCATGTAATTAAACCCACAACTTACCCAGATATCATACAAACATCACAAACTCACCATCAAGAACCCAGATTTACCCAAACCCTAACTAAAAATTAGAGAGAGAGAGATAGTGACAGAGAGAAACATCACCATAACATAACCACAGTAGCAACATCACCACAACATAACCAACAATACCACGATCTAATATGTTTTTAGATCTAAATCTAAAAAAGTTTAGAGAGATAGAGATAGTGGGAGAGAAACATAGTTGAATGAATGAGGGGTGAGAGAGAGAAGGACAACATATCAACTCAAGACAGAGAAAGAAAACGCGTACACGTACACGCTTTTGTAACCACACACTCTTTTATATTAATAAAAGTATTAATAAAAGTTTTTATAAAAGTATATTACTAAAAGTTTGTATTAATAAAAGTTTTTATAAAAGTGTATTAGTAAAAGTTTGTATTAATAAAAGTATTTATAAAAGTATTAATAAAACTTTGTTAAAAAAATTATTGGGTTTTAGCCGCATAATAAGAACGCATTTTTCAAACGTACCGATCTAGACGCTGCACTATTTTTTGTCCCACTTAATGTTACGAACTTTCTTTTGTACCAATCTACCCCATCAAACTTGTTTAACCGCACCAAAATTTTTTTGCCCATTTTCGCACGCTCTTGTCCGCTTTGCACGTTTTGTCCGCTTTTACACGCCGCACGCTATCACACGCCATCCGCTTTTGCACGCTGCTCGCTGCACGCCGTCCGCTTTTGCACATTTTCACACGCTTTTGCATGATTTCATCCGTTCTACACGCTTTTGTTCGCTTTACGATTTTCATTCGCTTTTACATGTTTTCACCGCTTTTGCACATTTTTCCATTTTGCACGCTTTCGTGCTTTTCTGTTTTAGCACGCTTTTGTCCGTTTTGCATGTTTTACATTTTCGCCCATCTTTGCACGCTTTAGGCTATTTTAGCATGTTTCGTCTATTTTGTATGTTATCGCCTGCCGCGACGTTTTAAACGCCGCACGTTTTCATCCATTATTGCATTTTCGTCCATTTTAACGCTTTTGTCCGTCTTTGCAGTTTTCAGCCGTTTTGCCCGTTTTCATCCGCTTTTGCACATTTCGCATCGCTACTCTTATCACAAGGCGAAAACATGTAAAACGAATAAAAATGCGAGAAACGAACAAAACGGGCGAAACGACGAAAACGCAAAATGGACGATAACGCGAAAACGCTCAAATGAAGTGAGTCATACTCTTTATCACAAGGCGAAAACATGTAAACGAATGAAAATGTGTAAAACGAACAAAATATGTGAGAACGGATGAAAACGCAAAAGCGTGAAAATGTGCAAAACGCACGAAAACGGACAAAAACGGACGAAACCCGTGAAAATGAAAATACGTTACATTAAGTGGGACAAAAATAGTACGCGACTAGATCGGTACATTTGAAAAAGTACGTTGCTATTGTACACCAAAACGCTAATAAAAAGATGCATAGCCGGTTTCCAAACTTTTTCCCAGAAATGCGGGTCACTTATGGGTAGATTGGTACAAAAAGCGAAAGTTCGTAACATTAAGTGGGACAAAAATAGTACGCTGCACTAGATCGGTACATTTGAAAAAGTACGTTGCTATTGTACGGCCAAAACCCAAAATTATTTATAAAAGTATTAGTTTTATGAAATTATGTTAAAAATGTAAAAAGTTGTATTTTTTATAAAAGTTTGTTAAAAATGAAATTTATTAAAAATGTACAAATTTGTATTTTTTATAAAACTTTGTTAAAAATGAAATTTATTAAAAATAAAAGTATTAAATGAAATTTATAAACGCATAAATTTGTCTCGTACATCACCGATGAATATCGCTTCGCCGCACAACAACGTAGAGTCGAGGCTCACCACGTTGTTGAAATTATATTAGGGCACACATCCAATTTAGACAGTTGTTGAGTGCAATCGATAAGATTGTATTTGCGCAAGAAAATGCGATAAAAGAGAGTTTTAATAGAAGCATCGGCGAGAAAATAAATGATTGTAATATACTACTATTTCAAGAATTGTGGTATAAAGTTTCTCACCATGCTTTCAACCTCATGCAAAAAGAACTCCACCTGTCTATCACCGTAGAAAATTGTAGCCATAAGTTGCGTACAATTTACGGACTGCCATGCTTTCACGAGATGCAATACTATGTATATCATTGTAAGTAAATTTATAACTATCAAGTTGTTTTCCCATTAATATCGTTGATTTATTTACTGGCGGCATTGTAATATACTACTTTTAATGATTTGGACGCCCATTCCACCGAAGAACTTAATATTTTTGGAGAACCCTACATGTTCCGTGGCCTAATATCAATAGGCCACCGCTGAAGATGGCTCTTCCAAGATGATGATGATGATGATGATGGTCATCATCATCATGATGATACTCGCTTAGAGATGACATTCGAAATTCAAGAATGTTTTACCAAAGCATCGTCGTTTGTCAAGAAGAATATGATGACGAAGTTGAGATCGATATACCAACCGCATCCGATGACACACGGAACTCGTTATTCGAAAAATACCGTGGACGTCCGAGCAAAGGACAAAATGGGCAAGGCTACACAAGTCCCGGACTTGAATGAAGTTCCAACCGAGATCACCAAGAAGCACCACTACAAGATCTACACAAGTCCCGAACTTCAACAAAGAACCTGCCCGACATAGTTCTTTCACGGGTCCTAGTGATCACCGAAGAAGCACCGCTATAAGACACAGGTTGTACGATGGAGATGCAGAAAGCGAAATGCTTATGAGTATGCTTCCAGTCCTTTGGCATCCATACATAATCAGTATATATAATGTGGTGGGTGACGGAAATTGTGGGTTTCGGTGCGTTGCCCATGGTGTTTGGGAACAACAAGATTGGTGGCGCCAAGTTAGCGATGTTATTGCAATGATGGACCTACATTGGCGGTGTTTACATGGGTTTGTGGGGAAGATGGTTTTAACGAACTTCACCGTACAATAGACGGTCCGGACATGGAAATGCACCACCGATCGCTACATGGACATGCCAAACACGGGTTGGTTATTGCAGAACCGATTAGACGACCCGTTACATTTATATCTCACGGGGTTGGAATATGTGTTTTCCGCTTATCGGTGGTCCGACTTCTCACAAAGAATCACCCCTTGCGATAGCCCGTGTGGGGAACGGTAGGTCATTACATTGTTCGACGCTAGATTTAACATTCTCCACTTCCGCATCTCCACCCACAATGGAGGAGGCACAGATCCGAAGATGCATCCCAGGGAATCATTATATAGGCATCGACTAACATAATGACCGACATCGATTCATGTTGTAAATAATTATAAACATAGTGAATGATTCATGTTGTAAATAATTATAAACATAGTGACCGACATCGATTTATGTTGTAAATAATTGATTAATGATTTATGTTGTAAACATAGTGATTGATTACTGATTTATGTTGTAAATGATTGATTACTGTTTATATTTAAATTAATAATAACATTGTAAATGATACATGTTTTATGTTGTAAATGATTGATTACCGATTTATGCAAATTCTTTTTGTCGTGGGCCAAGGAAATCCTTTCGGTGTCGATGTAATAGATGATTTATTATAGAACGAAATCCACGAAATCCTTTCCGGCCGATCAGATTATACATGTCCTCTTTCGGTGGTAAATAATCATACGCTTGCTTAGGGTTTTATGTAAATAATTTGTTTGTTAAAATACATTTCTTATTATTTTCTTAACATGTAACAGTACCAAACAAATGACTATGGGTGTCGATACTTGATTGGAAAGATGAATTTGAAAGACGGTACCTTAGTCGAGCCTCATCTTCAACGAATGCTCAAATCAAGCGTTCTTAAAGATAATGAGATCAATTGTTGAAGACAAGAATAAAGACGTTGGAGATGGAGTTAGAATTGACAAGGAATCTCGAGGATCACGCTTGTCGGTCGGGTGCAAGGCTCCATGATCTTTAAACGAGATGAATAATCTTCATACGTAGTAGATGTTGTTGTATTTAAATAATATGTTAACGCTGACGTTTAATTTAATAATAACGATTGTTGTTGCGCTTATTTAATGTGGTAATATTTAATGTGCTATTATACAAACTAAATAATTATACATGTACAATACATTATTATACACACACTCATTATTATACACACTTATTATATACATTATTATACACACACTTATTTATATTTAAAAAAAAAAAAAAAAAAAAAAGAGAAGTCAAGGGGACAAAAGTACCTTATAGGGTCATAGAATTTATACCAATCCGTATTTAATAACTTGCGCTTAAAAATATATGAGATGTGGCAATTGTTTTGGTTTATAAAGTTGTGAGTCACTTTACTTCAACTTACAAAATAATGAAATGTCAATTTAAACATAATATTAAATATATCTTTAGTTATCACAATCATTTATTTTAAAAATCGGTTTAGCGGCCGATTAATCGACCCCTAGACGGTAGGGGGAATTAACCGTTCGGATTTATATTAATCGGTCTTATTAATTTGATTAGTCAAAAATCGGTTAACGTATCGATATTCGGCCAAATCAGGCATAAATTGGTCAAATCAGACAAAAATCTGCTAAATCGGTCAACTCAGTTAACGCTGGTCAACTTTTCCAAAAATTAAATTGAGGTTTTTATTTCAATATACCTCCTGCTTTCACAAAATCGACGACACTACCACTTAAACGCACCTCGAGCAAGATTTAGCACAAAGTGTAAAGGTTTTTTTTTTTTTTTTTTTTTTCAATTGAATGTTAATGACACTATTTGAATTCGGAAATTGATTTCTCAAAATTAATTGAACCATTTAAAGTTTGAACCTTAAAGTATTTTGAAGCATTTCGTTTATATTATATATATAATTTCAAAAACTTATAGTTTAATATATTAAAAATCCAATTCAATTAATACTCGATTAATCGCCGCCTAACCAATTAATTGCTAGACAGTACCGAGTCGCCTAGGAGCGTCTAACAATTCTTACAACCTTGCTCAAAGTTATTAGCTTATGGCTAGGAAGCAAATTTTGTTTTTTCATGATAAGTTCAAAGCAATTTTGACACTCCCCAAATTTTTTGAATTTTCAGAAAGGGAAAAGTTGTACATAGAAACACGTTTCCAAATGTCTTATTCAAGCATATCAGATTCCGTACATTGATACTACCTAGTAGCCTACATATAACGTTGTCATAACTCATAACCATATACCAAAAGTACACAATGGCTAGTGGTCACAAAACAACCAATAGCTTTGCACCTTCAGTCCAAGACACAGCTCAACAAGCCATGTCAAGCAAGAACAACAACAAAAGATCACGTACCAACAAGGAAGACATGAGCTGCAAACATCCTGTGTACCGAGGCGTTAGGCTCCGCAGATGGGGCAAATGGGTGTCCGAGATAAGACAACCTAGACAAAAAACGCGCATTTGGTTAGGAAGTTTCCCAACAGCCGAAATGGCGGCTAGAGCTCATGATGTAGCTGCATTGTCTATCAAAGGGAATGCTGCTATCCTTAACTTCCCACAGCTTAAGGACAGCTTGCCGCGCCCTGCTTCTATATCCCCACGCGACGTGCAAGAGGCTGCTGCGAAAGCAGCCACAATGTATGAGTTTGAGCAGCAGCCGTCTTTGGATGAGTCAATGTTGTCTGCTGATGGTGATAGTATCTGTGATCAGGTAGATGAGTTGGAGGAAATTATTGAGTTGCCTAGTTTAGATGGGAGTTTTGAGTCGTGGTCGTCGAATGAGTTGATAGTTGAGACGATGGACGGGTGGATGTATCCGTCGTGGGTCGTGGCTGATATCGATAGTTTTCTTGGCTAGTCGTCGGTTAAATTGATTAATGTGAGTTATGAGATGCTTCTTTTGATTGTTTCAGTTAATAACCTTCTGCTACTAGTTTTGTACCGAGTGATGAACTCTTTTTTGTTAACGAATTGCTTCTACTGATACTATTATGAGTGGCCGAGTGGGTGTTTGTTTTAGCTTATTTAGCGGGCTTATGGCTTATTTGTTTTTCGGCTTATGTTTTATAAACTCACTTTTTGTGGCTTATTTTGGGACATATGGGGTTTTATAAGCTTATGCTTCTATAAGCTGAAAAGTTCTAAAATAAGCCACAAAAACTTTAGCTTATGAAAAATAAGCCGAAAACAAAATAAGCTATAAGCCCGCTATATATATAAGCTTAAACAAACACCCCCTGAATGTTGCAAAAAGATGCAGCTTGCTCCTAAATTCAACTACTTCATCTTGTGCCATTTTAAATCAGAAATTGTGGCGTTTGCCCGTCGCCATAAACGATTAGAGATATTGTCTGTTCATGCTTTATATCGACTTGCGTTAGAGAAATTTAGGCCTTGGTTGAATTGCTTGACAGTCTAATAAAAAACATGCCGAAAAACAAATTAAATAGAAGGCCGAAACTGTAAATGTGAAGTTCTTTGATGATGTAAATGGCATTTAGATGATATACAAATCATCAACCAATATTTTATGAGTGGAGCCTGAGAATAGTATTTTTGACAAACAAATGTTTTGTTCATAAAAATGCAAAAGATACCCATAAAAAGAGGAATCTAAGGTATCACTTTTTCTATTGAGGCAAAAAGCTATGTAACTCTATATGCCACAAACAAGATGCAAAAACATGCCCATATAAGGTCATGTAAAGAGTAAGCCCCATTTTGATAAATTGCACAAATTGTCGTTGTGGTTTGGTCAAATTGCATGTTTTGTCCGCATGGTTTGAAAAGTGCAAGCGGCATCTTTGTGGGGAAACTTTGGGTCCGTTTCGTCTTTCCCTAAACTGAAAGACGAAATCAAAACCAAGGTTTTCGCCGCTTGCACTTTCCAAACAATACGAACGAAACATGCAATTTGACCAAACCACAAAGACGATTTTTGCAATTTACTCTAAATTTGAGATATCAATAACAATAAGTTGATGAATTTTCACCACCTAAAAATCATAATAACAGCAAAATTTAAGAAAATGTTATATTCCAATTCCTCAAATATAATCACGACTCGGCTATCGATCCGTTGAAATACTCTTACATATCGTCCTCTTACTACTAATCATGTCTGCCAAAATTCAACAAATCTACCACCTCTATAACTAACAATGAAATATATGGTGCTGAAAATTGTCTCTGATGGATCACATAAACACTCATTGGCATGAGAATTATAAATTAGGAGGCTTAATTTACCTAAGCCGATTATTCTATTCACTAGCATCTGCCCACATCTCACGACGACACAAGCTCAGTAACCACCATATCCACCCATAGGGTTTCCAGCGGGCATAGACGACACAGGCTCCTTGATGTCAACAACAACAGCATCTGATGTGAGGAATATCTTTGCAACCGACGATGCATGCTCCAAGCAACATCTTACCACCTGGCAAAATTCATTGCATACATACCGTTAGCATAAACAACATCATTTGATAGCCTAAATCAAAATATGAATGAAAGCGTAAAGCTTGCCTTTGTTGGATCAATGATACCAGCAGCCATCAAGTCCTCGTATTTTCCAGTTGCGGCATTGTAACCAAACTTAGGATTATCACTAGCCAAGACCTAATAGGATGAATTAAAGATATGAAAAAATTCAAGACATGTGACGAGAATGGTCATAGTGGTTAATATCTTGAACCAATAATTAGCTACTTACCCTCTCAATCACTACGCTTCCATTGACACCAGCATTTTTAGCAATTAACTTCATAGGGTAGCCAAGGGCCCTCTTAACAATATCTGCTCCTACCTACCAATATTCAAACAAGTCAAATACTCACCACAATCAACATTATTAATCCTTGTAAAAGCGACATCATGTGCAATAAATGTGATACCTTTTGTTCGTCATTGTCAAGGGTATCTTTGATGCTATCGACCTTTGCAGCAAGGCGTAAAAGAGTGCACCCGCCCCCCACGACAATGCCTTCCTGAACAGCTGCCTGTAATATGTTGGTGACTTTATTTTGTTAGAGACTAGAATACAAGATGTAACCAAGACAAGAAATCCCGAATAGAACAAAAGTTTGGACCTTGGTTGCATTAAGAGCATCCTCTACCCTCAGTTTCTTTTCTTTAAGTTCTGTTTCTGTTTGTGCTCCAACCTGTAAACAATATTAAGTTGAGAAATCGACAAATACCAAAATAGTATCAAGAGCAACAAGTATAAACGGTTACCTGAATAACAGCAACGCCACCAGATAGTTTTGCGATTCTTTCATTTAGTTTTTCTTTTTCATAGTCTTGTTCTGCCACCTGTAACATCAACCAAGATATTTGTCACAAAACTGAATAAAGAGGCCATTATAAATGTCTTAGACAATGCATATATATAAATGCACCTCAAGTTGGTTCTTAATTTGAGTAACTCGTTTGCTAATTAATTCCTGAGTGCTTCCATCACCAATAATGGTGGTAGTATCCTTAGTCAGTACCACCTTAGCAGCGAATCCCAAAACCTCACTTCCGGCATTCTCAAGGGTTAACCCAACCTCGTCTCTGATCACAGTTCCTGAATCACGTACGCACAGAGATTGTCATAAAGCGCAGGAAGAAAGATGACGAACAATATACTAATAGAGGTGGCTAAATGGGAAGGTTGAATAATGGGTCAAAATATGTGTTTTTCTTGCACGGGCCATGAAACTTTTTTCCATAACCTTTTATTTTTCTCTATAAACAATTAGAGTGTTAAACACGATTACAAAATATAATATTTCTTAAGAAAATCTTTCTCGAAAAATTGATTTAGTAGGTTATTGAAATTAGAGATACCCATTATACACGTTCGCTCGTAACCTATTTGACCCATTAAACTTAAATGACTTGTATCGACCCTTTCAAAACTAGAGGGTCGAAGCCTAATATATCGTGCAGTTATGTAAAGTATGTAACAAAAGCTTTACCTCCAGTAAGAACGGCAATATCATCAAGATATTGACTTTTGCGTTCACCAAATCCAGGGGCCTTAAGTGCTGCGATCTTTAGAGCACCTCGTAGCCTGTTCACTACAAGGGTAGCAAGAGCTTCCTGTTCAACATCCTCAGCAATGATCAATATCGGGTATCCTCCTTTAATAGCATCCTCCAATAAGGCAACTAAGTCTCGTGCATTAGTGACCTTTTTGTCAACCAAAAGCAACTGCACCACGAAGCTTTATATCAATATCCAATACGAGTAATAAATTCCTACGTACCCAAGTATAATCGAGGAAAATATATATTGATAACATTACCTTGCAATTTTCATACTCGACGGTCATTTTCTCACTGTCGGTAACGAAATATGGAGAAAGGTAACCACGGTCAAATTGCATGCCTTCCACGACATACAAACTATTTTCAGCACTTTTCCCTTCTTCGAGAGTCACAATACCTTGTCTTCCTACTTTACTCATGGCTTCCGCAATCATATTTCCCACTTCAGGGTTGTTTCCTGCACTCACTGCCGCCACATCAGCTAACTCGCTATCTTCGACCTGCATATATTTTACACATAATGTAAATATTGATAAAAAAAATGTAAAATAATGATATATCACAAAAATGATAAAGAAAAGAATAGAGCTTTACGTCTTTTGACATCTTCTTAAGCTCTGCCACAAGGGCTTTGGTGGTTCTTTCAATACCCCTCGTGATTTGAATTGGGTTAGCACCTGCTGCCACCACCTAACAGATAATGACTTATTACGTTAATTCTGATTCAGCCTGATAAATAATTATAAACTTCGAGAATTACAAGAATCCGTCAAATACCTTAACACCTTCGGTGATTAAACCTTGTGCAAGAACAACAGACGTAGTTGTCCCGTCACCAGCCAAATCATTTGTCTTTGAAGCGGCTTGTCGCACAAGCTTAGCACCAATGTTCTCAACAGGATCTTCCAATTCAACCTATACAGAACAACAAAATCACTCGACATTCTTCGACACTTAACATATTAAATCATGTACGCAACTCTAACATTACCTCTTTAGCTACGGTAACACCATCGTTAACAATCTTAGGCGACCCATACTTGCTTTCGAGAACTACATTGCGCCCTTTCGGACCAAGGGTAACCCCTACTAAATCCGCAAGCTTGTTGACACCAGCCTACACAAACAACATACGTATAAACTTATCTATCAGCACAGTTACCATCAATATAGCTAAAAACTAGTTTCATTTTCGTCAATATTCACCTGAAGCTTCTTAATGGCCGACCCGTCTTTGTTAAAGTGCAATTCTTTGGCCATTGCGTTGACCTTGGGACTAACTTTCTTCTGCAGAACTACATTCCGCCTTCTGCTGGCAAAAGGGGCAGAAGAAATAGAAGCAAATGACGACAATGATCGCGACGCTGTGTTACTTATTTTAGTATCGGCTGTCCCAAAAGTGCCAATGGACATCATGGGCGTGATTGATGTCATTTCCTTCTACAAAAAAACAATGTATCAAAAACAAACATTGGGGGTTATTTTTATGGGCTTATTAGCTTATCGAGATTTTGAAAAGCCGTTAAAGCTCACGTTTTTTAGCTTATCAGCTTGAGCTTATGGACTTCCATAAGCTGAAGCTTATGATCTCATAAGCTGAAAAGGTGAGCTTATCGGGGTTTTTAAAAATCTCAAAAAGCTAATATGCCCATAAAAAAAGCTAAAGGGGGTGTTTGGATTATCACCTTCTTTTATTTATGGGCTTATCAGCTTATTGAGATTTTAAAAAAAGCCAATAAGCTCACTTTTTTGAGCTTATCAACCTGAGCTTATGGACTTCCATAAGCTTAAGCTTGTGATCTCATAAACTGAAAAAAGTGAGCTTTATCGGCTTTTTTAAAAATCTCAATCAGCTAACAAGCCCATAAAAATAAGCTAATCAATTGCAAAAAGCAACATTAGGGGATGTCTGGATTATCACCTTCTTTTATTTACGGGCTTATTAGCTTATTGAGATTTAAAAAAAAAAGCCAATAAGCTAACTTTTTTGAGCTTATCAACCTAAAGCTTATGGACTTCCATAAGCTTAAGGTGATAACCTCATAAGCTGTAAAAGTGAGCTTATCAGCTTTTTAAAAAAATCTCAAGAAGCTAATAAGCCCATAAATAAAAGAAGGTAATAATCAAGACATCCCCTATAACATATAACATAAAAGAATAAAAGATCACTATGTTCTACTACATGTACAAATAAATAAATGGTTATTTATATAACTTTTATAAAAAAGAAAAAAAGTGAGTGATCGGAGACATATACCAGAAAAGTAAGTAAATAAGGTTAGGTAAGATGGTGGTGGCGAAATGAGAGTGTGATCACAGGCAGGGGTTTTAACTGATCTTTTTTTAGTTATTAGGGTTTTATTATTATTATTATTATTAATTTAATTAATGCTCGTAATAAATAATAGAGTCACGCTTTGGAACCTCCGATCACTCAGAACCTTCTAGAATTTAAATTCAAAATGGCCCATGTGAGAGGACCCCCTAAAATACATTTTTGAACTCCCTACGTTTTTTCCTTTTTGTTTATTTTTTAGGGTGAAAATCATGAAATACTAACCTGACTTTCACTTTTGTTTTAATTTTGTCACTATTTTTCTTTTAATAAAATAATAATCAAGTTTGAAAAGTGTTTCATTTTAGTCACTAAAACTTTTAATAGTGTTCTATTATTATGTAAATTTTATGTTTAAGTGACTAAAGCAAAATATTTTTCAAACTCGGTTATTATTTTATAGCATACGTTTCTTTTCACATGTGCATAAGTTGGTTGTACATTAAGTTAGTTGGGGTTAGTGAAATTCATGAGGGTGGGTATTTATTGTTAAGGTACAACCAAACAATGCACATATGAATATCTTAAAAAAAAAATTTGAACAATTACACAATAATAAAAATATTAAAACTTGGATGGTTTTATAGTTAATCTAAAGTTTGAGTAACTTAATTGGAACAATTGTTAAACTTTGTTACTATTAGGTAACATTTTTCCTATTTTTTATTATTATTTTATATTTATAATTTTATTTATATTAAAATACTATAAATCTCAAAGTACGAAATATAAAATATAAAGTTGAATAAGTTAAAAGTTTAAAACTGAAAGAAAAATATGAAACAGAAACTGATAAATGTTGTACTGTAAACTGGAGTGAGCCAAAAAGTGGAGGACAAAATGTCATATCCAGGAGGATACGTATAGTATATCCCATTCAAAATACATATGCAGATATCTTTTTGGGTTAAATCCATAGTATTCATGTTTGACAAAATAGACTGAAGCTGGAATTAGAGTTAGGGTTGGAGCTTATATTATAAGCTGAAAGTTGAGCTTATATTTTTATAAAACTGTTTCACGAATTAGTTGAAATTGAAGCTTATTACTTTAAAATCGCATAAAAATACATCAATTTATATATAGATATATTTCTAATTTTTGCATGATAACCCGTTATATTTTGATGTGTTTTTAAGTAATTTGACTAGCTATAAACCCCTTTCAATGAGCTTGGATTTACAGAGGCTTATAACTTATAAAAGTTTTAAGTTTGTGTGACAAACAAAGTTTTTCTATAAGCTAGCTTATTTTAAAAGCTAAAACCCCTGTAATCCTTTATAAGACTCGTGCCAAACATAGCCAAAATCTTATTTTTTGCATTCGTTGGCATGTACACCATTTTATTAAGACACTGATAATCCACTTTTTGATAAATTAATAAACCAATGTCATGTTAATTTATGTATAAAATTAACTATACGTTTTAGACACTTAATCATTTTGGGAACTTATGCAACTAAATTTAAGCATGATTCACTCATTCTGTGATTGTATCACATTTGGAATTTGTATTTTCCTTCACTAAAAAATTTACTTTTCAGTATTGAGATGTGTCATGATTTTAGAATCATGTATATCATTAAGCAGACATATCATTTTCCTTGTGCTAATGTCGCAACTAAATAAACATTACATTGTTCATCTACAATCTAGATTACACCACACGGGCAAGTAAGATCTTTGTAAGAATCAATTGAACATATTTTGTAAGAGTAGTGATTGGCGTGGTAATTCGTGTCTTTAATTTGATCTTTAACAAGGATCTTGGAGCATACGAAAATCGATGGTAAATAAGAGGAGTGAGAATAAGTGGAATACATGTGTCACTAAATGAATAGATTATGCATGAAATTAGTCACATGAATTAGTCATTTCAATCATTTTCCATTTTGTAATATAACTTACTGGTATTGTAAATATTTGACATTTCTTAACCAAGTGATTAAAAGTTTAGATTTAAATAGCAATTGTGAGTTTTAGAGTTATACTGCGTGCAAACTTGTGTTTCTCAAAGAACCGTTCAAATTATATGATTTATTCTCGTACCATTCCTAGAAAAAGAAATAGACATTTGTTTTTTTTTTTTTTTGAACTTAATAGACATTTGTATTTTGTAGCACATGAAGTGTTGCATGTTGGACCATTTGGTTTCATTTGACCTAGGTCTCAATTTTTTCAACCAAATACTCATTACCTCGTGGGGTTAAGAAAAATTCAAAACTCTCCCCTGAACTATGTGGAACATTACTAAAATTACTCGGTACTTTTAGTTATTTACAGTTTTTTTATACAACAAATTTTTTTGGGTAAAAGCTAAAAATACTCTATCTACGTCCTCAGAATGACTAAAATGAATAACTAACAAGATAAAGACTCATTATGAACTACGAAACTTGCTTATAACCGGTTATTTCCACTTGCTTACCTGCTTGGACGGTCATCTCGTTTTCCTTATTTTATTTATTATTATTTTTTTTTACAAATTGTGTCCTTGTTGTCGTTCAATAATTGCACCGTTTGTCCTTTTCCCGCCAAAAACATACCCTAACCTAACCAAACCCGATCACTCCTTACACACTCCTCACAACCCGATCACTCCATATAACCTGATCACTCCTCACAATCCTAAATATTTTTTTGCAAAAAACACCATTCGTACAATATCAATTTCTTCGAGGGGTAAGGATTGGAGCAAAGTGGAACTAACTAATGATATCATGGAGTATGTTTTTGCTAAATATGAGAATAATTGGACGGAAGACGATGGAATGGCTGATGTGATACGAGAAGACTTATGGAAAAAAGCGTAAAATGAACCAAAGGTTGCTAAATGTTAGTATACATAGCATTTGAGTGCTTATTGATGAAATGTATTCTGTTGTATTGTTTCCTATTTAGCTTTTACCTAAAAAAAACTAAATTGCATTAACTATGTCCATAGGTCTATTCATTAAGTCTCCACACATAAGAATGCAACATAATACAATCAATATGATGTTTAGCGGTTCAGTAAAGTGAGGTAAATTAGGCTTCCAATATATAAAGTTTCTTGTGGTTCAGTAGTCAAGTTTCATGAACCACTAGACTGCATATTGAACCACAAGAAATAGAGCAAAGTGAAATAGCTTCCATTTTGTCCTAAGCATTGCATTTTGTCTTAAGCATTGCATTTTGTTCAATAGATGTGTAGTTTTACCAATGGGATATCTTTTTAGTTGGATGATGCTTAATAGAATCTAAGTCTTTACTTTCATGTGTAGATGACTTTAAGGTGTGTTTGGTTTGTCGTTATGAATCACAATGGGTACGAGTGTTGGTATATAGTAATAATAATGGAGGGTATTAAGAAATCACTCACACACATAATATATGAGAAAACTTTTACATTTGGGTATTCTCATTCCATTGTGGTGGGCCTCATAACCAACCAAACAACATTAATGACTTTCAAAGTAATAGACTAATACACCCCAACCAAACGGGCCCTAAACTTTCTTGAGGGAAATGTAATTCTTGAACATGGTGTGAGTTACTGTGATGATCTAGTAACTGCGAGTATTTTTGAGCTTGTTTGGATTAGAAACGAGAGGTTATCTCGGGGATATGTGAGAATTTAGCACAACGCGTACCGGCACGAAAAAAAACCTAATACACGTTTTATAAATGATTTTTATCTTTTTGCGCAAAGTTAGTCGTGTGACTACTTGATTTTATTGTAACTTTTATTTCGAGCGCAACAGTGTAATTTTCGTGTCGCGAGTTGTATGTTATCGAGCCTAATTGTGTCCCGATCGTTACTTTTGCAAAAGCTAGCCGAAATTGCAAGTTTGGCCGCTGTGCTTAATTTTCGTCCGCGCACTTGAGAATTGCAAAAAAGTCGTCATGTTAGTTTGGGAGTTAACATAAAGAGGTGTATCAGGGTTTTATTTCAAACCCTAAAAACACACACAGCCGACAACCCACACAGCCGCCACCATCACCACGCCGCCGCCATCTCCCAAAGTTTTGTGAATCGGTTTTGTTAATAAAATGATTGTGAGAATCGGGTTGTGGTCAAAACAAGTTTTGTGAATCGGTTTTGTTAATGAGACCGGTTATGTGAATCGGGTTTTGTTAAACGAGCTTAAAAACTAAAAAGGTATCATCATTTAGTGTTTTTTAGTCGTGTTTGGTGTCGGGAAAACCTAATAAGCTCGGATAGCTTATATTTGTTTTTGGCTAAATTTCGCCCGGCTTATTTACGGGTTATTCTTGTTTTTTTAAGCTTTTTGGTTCGGCTTATTCTCTAGCTTTTGAGCTTTTAAGCTTATCCTTATTCGGCTAGCTTATCTCTTTCGGCTTATTTTTCTGCTTATGAGCTTATTTCTTTTGGCTTATTCTTGGCTTTTTGGTTTTGGATCGGGCCGGACTTAAGTCCGTTTGGTTTGTTAATTTTGATAGGTCTAATTTGTTTGTTGTGTTGCAATGTGGTTCGACCCATTTGGCTTAAGTTGAACCCGGTGGTATATTTTGGCCCATTGGATTTGATAATAATTTTTGGTCCGATCGGTATAAAGTGTTTTGGTCCGATTTGGTTTTGAGTGGACATAGATTTGGTCTATTTGGTTTCGTCTCAAACCACGACTTGTTATTTTGACTCGTGTAACTATCAGTAAATATGATTTGGTTAGTATATGTCGATGTGTATGTTGACTCGAGAGTATTTGTTTGACGCGTTCCTCAAATTGGTTAACGACCCGTAGATATATTTGACTTGATTTGGAAAAAAGAAAAAGAAAATGAAATAATTAATAATGATTAATTGGTAAATTTATTGTTATTAATTGCACTTAATACTAAAAAGGAAATAAGGAATTAATTGAGTAAGGACAATTTGAATAAAGTGAGACACACGGGACCTCTTGGACCTTTTCGAGGCAGGCGAGGATCTTACCGAGTTGTATACTTGGCTTGAGTCGAGTTACAGATTGCGACCATTGGATTTGATTGATGGCGAATCGAAAAACGTTTTTCCGAATCAAAGAAGCTTTTTATTTTGAGTCGTTTAGATCAATCCAATGTTCATGATCTCATGAACTCGACTGAAGTTGTGTTCTAACTGAGAACCCAAATCCTTTCGAGACACGTGACCAATATTGACATTTGAAATTTGATTGGACTAGGTTTATCTGCGAATTATGAATAATTGGGTTTGATTCAAGTTGCGGATTTGTTTGATGTTAATAGACCCAACCGGTATGGTTGTTGGACTTATTGGGCTGACGAGTCCAGTAAGAGCCCAACAAGTGTGTTGGAAGGAACTTATCAGCACGTGACTCATCCTAATGACTTACCTTATATTTTGGCTAGTAGGTTTGACGTGGGACTAATAAGCGAGGCGAATGGATCGTTGGACTTATTGGGTTGACTAATTCAATAAGGATCCAATAATCCGTCCGAGTACCTGATAACGCTCAAATTGTGCATGTTTTTAGTAGCGTTATCCGTACTTTTATGTGTGTTATTTGGTTATAATCATATGTTTTTATGTTTAATCGTTACAAAGTCGTTTGCTAGTTTATTTGTAGCAAAGTGCGAAAAGTGGAGAAAAAGGCGGAAAAAGTAAAATCGAAGAATTCCGACCAAAGAAAGACATGGAGTATATTCGAGATGATAAAGTCATCAAGATCGTGGTCAAATACTCGAGAATAAAGTTCGAAGGAAAGCGAAAGAAATGAAGAAAAGAAGCTTAAACAAAGACATATTGGAAGACTCGTTGTTCCCGACACACCTTCACCATTTTGGCCATATCTTTTGCATACGGACTCCGATTGACCCCCGGTTCGCGGCCACAATAAGCTAAGAGAAATATCTACAACTTTTCTGTTTATGACTTTTTGTGATTTTGCTCCAACCGATCGGTCGAGCCCCGCAACCGGATCCGGTTGGAGAATGGTCAAGAAAACCAACCGATCCTGTTGGAGATTAACCGATTCGGTTGGAGGGCCTGGTACAACCATTTCTTCATCACTAAGGTTCCAAACTTATTCCAAATGATTCTAGGTCATTCCTACATGTCTTCTAGTCCCTTCCAAGCTCCTTGGTGACCAAGAAATGCATTTATAACCCCTAGCCTTGGAAGTAGTATACATAGAGGCCCTTGACCTCATTTTACACACCAACTTGAGAGATCTTCTCTCACACCTATCTTACCACCTGCTCTCTCTCAAAGCCTAAATTCGACCATTAAGTTCCGTGAAACTTTGGAGGTCGAAGTCATCGATTGGAGGTCGAACCATCGAAGTCATCACCAATACTGAGGCATCATTACTACATCGTTTGTAATCTCATTTCAATCATTGTAAGACTCTTAATCATGTTTTCTAATGTTTAAAGTTACGAGTTAATGTTTATGTTTGCTATGAGTGGCTAGTTTCTTTATCACTTGCTTAAATGATGTTGATTATCATATGATTAGTTTATGATTGTGTTAACATGTTTTAATTCAATTTCAAGTTGATTCTAAGATCCAATTGTGCTAAAGTTTCATAGTGGCATTTGTTAATCAAGTTTGACTAGTTGATAGTAATCGTAGAGGTCGAAAGAACTTATTGTTATTCAACTAGTTATAATCATTTTGTCATGGATGATTGTTTTACCCATTATTCTTGGTTAAACAAAGAAACTAAAGTGTGGTTGTAATAAGAACGCTTTTTGATTATCAAGTTGGATTGATTGGAAACGTCTAAAAGGTCGTAAGATTAGTTGTTTAAAATCAATTGTAACCTTTTGTCTATAATCGGTTACCTTTTGTATTGACCATTTCTTAAGCAATTTGATGAAACAAACGGATGTTTTTGTGTTTAAGTTTATGAAAGTAAACTTATGAAACTTGAATTGATTGGTTAGACTTAATGCTTGTTTTTATAAACTAAACTCTTGATCATGGTTTAACTTGTAAGAACAATAGATTAGTACACCAACTAATTATCATAACCAACATGTTAAGAAGAGGTTAACACAATCATACTAATCATGGATAAGAAACTAAGTTTAAGCAAGTGTAGTTTTTAATCTTATTGAATTCGTTTAATCATTATTTTCGTGTTACTTGTTGCTTATATGGTATTTTAGGACGTGACAACCATTTACCACTTTCGTGTTACTTGCTATTACATAGATTCTTCACAATTGAAAACACCCAAATCCTAGTGAGCGACTTGACATCAACCAAAACTAACTACATACGAAAGGGTCATACTTGCCGTGTGTTCTTAGCAATTCGGTAATCCTTGTTATAAATTTAAAACTAGTAGTCATGAGACACATCAAGTTTTAGGCGCGTTGGGGATTTGTTTGTGTTTTTGTGTGCTTTGAATCGTGCTTTAATCATTCCCTAGTTGTGCCGTCTTTGCTTGCCGAAAAAAATCATTTTCTCATCGGTTAAATACAATGATCAGTGCGGCCGTAACCGATTCGGCTGAACATCGAAACCGGATCCAACGGATCGGTGGAATCCCACCGATCGGTTTCCTCGTCATCAAAATAAAAAAAATTGTGTTTTTCCTTGTTTGTTTGGTAGATTATTTAATAATAATAAAATCCCTCGAGTAAGGCTACCCATTGAAACAAAGCTGTGTGAGAGGTTTAAGGCGGTCTCCACTGATTCCCTAAAGAAGTTGGGTTTTAATATGCTTGCGTGACACCTTCTCCGCTTCTTTGTGCGTTCAATGGAGCTACCGAGAACCCGTGGGAAAAGAAAAACTCATAACTAGTTTTCTTTCTAAATAAAAGTAAAAAAATAAGTAAAAATAAATAAATAAATAAATAAATAAGTCTTAGAGTTATTTAGTTTATTTCTTTAAAGTCATTTTTCTGAAGAAAAAAAAAAGATACAAAAGATTTTCTTTATGTTCATTTTCATTATTTTATCTTTCTATTTTGCTTTTAAAATATTTTGTGATAAACGGGTTTTTATAAACTCACTCTTGGGTGATCAACTCGTTAGTCCACTCTACGAGCTTAAATGTCAAATCGAAAAGAGGACTAAACCCAAACCTTATCCGAAACCACCGTTCATCGAGGAACTCTTTGTCGTTATCGACATATTCGAAGAGAAAGTCAAACCTCCACCCGATTCCCCAACCATAATCGTCATGGATCCCGATGACCAACCCATGTGGTCAAGCACTAGGACCGTTTCACAAACACCTAGTTCCGCTGTTATTCAACGCCCTTTTCGCAATAATTTCCATATCAAGGGTACCCACACGCAAATGATTCGGGAGAATCAATTTGATGGGAGAATCCGGTCCGATCCTCACCGACACATAGCCGATTTTATTGAGATTAGTAACCTACTATGGTGAAAATCAAGAGGAAGTGGTTAAATTAAGTACTTTTCCTTTCTCATTAACCGGAGAAGCCAAGACTTGGTTGAACGAATTAAGTGAAGGAACGATTACTACGTGGGAAGAGATGAGAGAAGCTTTTATTAGCCGATACTTTTCTCCCGCTAAGTTTAAACGTCTCCTAAATGACATTCACAACTTTCATCAAATCGATCATGAAACTCTCGTTGGCGCTTGGCTCAAGTATAAAGATATGCCGCACTTGTCATGGACACGGTCTAACCAAAGGGCGATAATTCAAACATTTTATCACGGTTTAGGCGATCCAACTCGAGGAAATCTCGGCAGGAGAATCTTCCTATACAAAACTCAAGCGTAGCTTTCAAAATCCTCGAGGACAAGGTCCAACTCAAGCTCGATCTCTCAGAAAATTCTATGATCAAATCCAATCCGAATATCTTTGTTTCCGCCCGTGGAAGCAACATCAATACCGATCATGCCTTATTGATCGAGAAATTGGAAGCTCTTTCCACAAACATCGATGCCCGATTCATAAGCATACAGAGAGATATGATGGAACTGCGAAATAATCACCACGCTTCAAACCGCGATGCTGAGGATGACATGCCGATGTGTGATCCTATGGAAGCGAACCAAGTTCAACTTGAAGGATATCGCAAAGGATATCACAACCAGAATTCCAGAAATTCGTACTCCTTTCCATACCACAATCCAACCCAAAACTATTCTCGATATCATCCACATCCATCACAACATTTCAATACACCTAAAACCTCACCGGAGGAGATGATGAGAGAGTGGATGGCCAGTCAAACGAAAGCCAATAAGAATATGATGAACCTGTTGGTTGAATTGGAACGTAAAGTCGATCAAGGAAGAACGAACCAACAAGCGATAATCCAAGATTTGGAGAGGAGGGTAGAAAGATTAACTGAGGAGCATGAAGTCCATCATGCTGAATCTCTTCCTTACACCACAGATACCAACTCGAGACACGAATTTGTCTACAAACCACCCTCAAATCGAAACGAGAACGATAAGGGTGAGGTTGAATTTATCGAAGATTACGAGACAGAGCATATTCCAACCACGCCAAATCTGAACCAAATCATGTCTAACTCACCAACCGTGTCATCTTTTCTTGAGGATTGCACTATGCATATCCCAACCACTCAATTACAATGTTCTGAACACCATATTAGTGATAAGATTTTCAACGAAATTGGAGGCAACTGGAATGGAGAACTGGACGAATGGTCTGAGCCACAAAATCCAGTTTCTTTAAATCAAAACGGTAGGACTAAGCCACCTCCTACAACTCACCTTGAGAATGTGGATGCCGTATTCACTGGGAGTAGAAAGTCCGATGACCTTCCGAAAAATCAAAAAGATCCGCCACCTGCCGTCATTTCTAATAAAATCGATCAAGTGTTCAAGATAACAAACAGGGACTATAACATGGTCAAATCAAAAGAATCAAATGTATCTCCATCACTTGTGGAGTACAAACCAAAGATCCCATACCCTCAACGTTTAAGAACTGAAATTCCCCATTTGAACCGTATTGTCAAAGTATCCTAACCCGATGAAGAGTCTAGCTAATGACTCATAAATAAATTAAGCGCTTCTCGGGAGGCAACCCGTGCTTTTAATTGTTTGTTTGTTTTAAATAAACATGTACACCCTTTTTGCATAAATCTATTCAAAACTTGGAAAATATTAAGTGTGGGGGTGTTACATGCTAATAATATCTATTATTGTGTGCATTTTGTTTGTTTTGTTTTGTTTGAATAATTTCAGCAGATGATGGAGGAGGATGCTTGGATTTGAAATCGATTGTTCTCATAAGCTTATACTAGCTTATGCGTAGCATTTTATCATATGGAGTTCAACCGCGATTTCTTCTGCCCGGGAGGTTTTGTTTCTCACAGCTTGTTTATTTTATTTTCCCTATTTTACATGCTTTGAAGTTTTATTTTTCACATTGAGGACTTTGCTTAACTTAAGTGTGGGGGGAAATATTATAGGAAAAACGAAACTAGTTTTTAGATTCCAAATTTTTGGGTCAAATTTACATTTTGTGAACTTGTTTGCCCTTGTGATCTAGTTGTTTTCACGCTTATAAGATAATATATTAGAATAACTGGATCAATCCACTGGTGAAATCAGTAATTTTTGAAAAACTTGAGATGTGTCCCGATTAATATTGCAATCCATTCTGGGATCGATGACATCTGCTAGCACATATAATAACCCTTTCCACTAAATTGTGAGGATTTTAGCCTATTTCTTATTAGCATACATCTTTTATGCTTAAATCTTTTGCTATGAGTGTGCCGATGATTTTATTTATTCTAGAACTTGTACTTGTAAATCATTACCAGACCGCAGTAAGATCACATTCGTGTGATATAAGTGTTTATGTGTGATAAAGAGGCAACTTTAGAAATAAAACCAAATGGCCTTCTGTTGACATCTAATGATATATTAGCTAACCACATCGGTTAGTTAACCACCCACATGGACCCATTTGTTAGCGCTCATCTTTAGCGCTAGATACCCTTAGTATACCCTCCGAGCCATCATTTTCATTTTTGTTAAATCCAGAAAAATAAAAAAATATTTTACACTTTAAACCTTAGCCTAACCCCTTGTCAATGTCTAAATGGTTGGTTGCTAGTTGCTTGGAATATTGGATTGTTTTAGATGATTATTAGTTAGCCACACTTTGCCATTCGTGTGTGCCATTTCGACAAATACGAAGTGTGGGGGAGATGTGATGTAAGAAAAAAAATAAAAAAAAATGAAAGAGAAAAAAATAAAAAATAAATATATGTGATGACAATTATAGCCAATGTGCTGTATTATTATGAAGTTGAAGGAAGATGAAGTATGTTTGAGATATCGATTAGCCAATGTGCTAAGACGTGATAAATATGTATTTGGTGATCGATATGAGAAGAGAAGCTTGTAACTATAATCATTTTCGGGTTTGCGGTTTGTTCGGTAACTAGCAACATGGGTATTAGACTTGACTTTATCCTTATTTTTCTTTTAAAACCAATTTAATAAATATTCCATGCCTTATCCCTTCCTTTTGGCTTTGTGAAAATATGAAGTGCGTGAATATTTTTAGTGACCATCCGGTTCTTGAAGGCTCGAATGGCCTTGACGATCTAGTGCATATTTTGGTGACCATCCGTTATGCGAATAACGCCCCGTGATCAAGGTATAATCTAGTGACCATCCGTTGTTTGACTTAATCAAGAATTCGCGCCAGCTATCTATTATATTCATGTATGTAATGTTTGAACATAAGCCTTGTTAACCCCGAAGCCTATCTTCATAACCCGAATAAAAGCCCTCTTTAGATGTTTACGCTTGGTGCTTATGCCACGTCGGTGGAGTTTTGTTTTTTGTACAAGCCTATGGTAATATTTAGATCATGACTGAGCAATATGAGTGTACTATTCCTTAATACTATCCATCACTAAATAAATTGAGTGTTGAGTGAATTATACATCTGTTCTTTTTCGTGAGGTGCTTAGCCATGTTATCAAGTAAGAGAATCCATAAGTATTGTCAAACATCTCGATTTTTCACCTCTTAAAGCTTAAAGCGATGAATCTTATCTTGTACTTGTACTTGGTAGTTTTGCATCATATTTTTGTTAATCATCTTTCATGCACCACGTGGGATTTATTTTTATTATTTCTAGATTTGCTTGAGGCGAGCAAACCCTTAAGTGTGGGGAGTTTGCGCTCATTTTAAACTTGTTTATATATATATATATATATATATATATATATATATATATATATATATATATATATATATATATATATATATATATATATATATATATATATATATATATTATTAAAAAAAGGCCAAAAATATTTCGATTTTCAAAATTTTTCTTTTGTTTTGTCATTTAGGAATGTGTTTTAATTTTTCTTTTCTTAGATTTGCTTGAGGGTAAGCAAAGTTTAAGTGTGGGGGAATTTGATAACGCTCAAATTGTGCATGTTTTTAGTAGCGTTATCCGTGCTTTTATGTGTGTTATTTGGTTATAATCATATGCTTTTGATGCTTAATTGTACAAAAGTGCGTTTGCTAGTTTATTTGTAGCCAAGTACAGAAAAGTGGAGAAAAAGACGGAAAAAGAAGTAAAATACGAAGAATTCCCGACCAAAGAAAGACTTGTGGAGTATATTCGAGATGATAAAGTCATCAAGATCGTGGTCCAAATACTCAAGAATAAAGTTCAAGAAGGGAAACGAGAAAGAAATGAAGAAAAGAAGCTTAAACAAAGACATATTGGAAGACTCGTTGTTCCCGACACACCTTCACCATTTTGGCCATATCTTTTGCATACGAACTCCGATTGACCCCCGATTCACGGCCACAAAAAGCTAAGAGAAAGATCTACAACTTTTCTGTTTATGACTTTTTGTGATTTTGCTCCAACCGATCGGTCGAGCCCCGCAACCGGATCCGGTTGGAGAATGGTCAAGAAAACCAACCGATCTGTTGGAGCTTAACCGATTCGGTTGGAGGCACTGCACAACCATTTCTTCATCACTAAGGTTCCAAACTTATTCCAAATGATTCTAGGTCATCCCTACATGTCTTCTAGTCCTTCCAAGCTCCTTGGTGACCAAGACATGCATTTATAACCCCTAGCCTTGGAAGTAGTATAAATAGAGGCCCTTGCAACCTCATTTCACACACCACAACTTAAGAGATCTTCTCTCACACCTATCTTACCACCACTGCTCTCTCTCAAAGCCTAAATTCGACCATTAAGTTCCAGGAAACTTTGGAGGTCCAAGAAGTCATCATTTGGAGGTCAAACCATCAAGAAGTCATCACCAATACTTGAGGCATCATTACTACATCGTTTGTAATCTCATTTCAATCATTGTAAGACTCTTAATCATGTTTTCTAATGTTTAAAGTTCTGAGTTAATGTTTATGTTTGCTATGAGTGGCTAGTTTCTTTATACACTTGCTTAAATGATGTTGATTATCATATGATTAGTTTATGATTGTGTTAACATGTTTTAATTCAATTTCAAGTTGATTCTAAGATCCAATTGTGCTAAAGTTTCATAGTGGCATTTGTTAATCAAGTTTGACTAGTTGATAGTAATCGTGAGGTCGAAAGAACTTATTGTTATTCAACTAGTTATAATCATTTTGTCTATGGATGATTGTTTTACCCATTATTCTTGGTTAAACAAAGAAACTAAAGTGTGGTTGTAATAAGAGCGCTTTTGATTATCAAGTTGGATTGATTGGAAGCGTCTAAAGGTCGTAAGATTAGTTGTTTAAAATCAATTGTAACCTTTTGTCTATAATCGGTTACCTTTTGTATTGACCATTTCTTAAGCAATTTGATGAAACAAACGGATGTTTTTGTGTTTAAGTTTATGAAAGTAAACTTATGAAACTTGAATTGATTGGTTAGACTTAATGCTTGTTTTTATAAACTAAACTCTTGATCATGGTTTAACTTGTAAGAACATCAGATTATTACACCAACTAATTATCATAACCAACATGTTAAGAAGAGGTTAACACAATCATACTAATCAAGGATAAGAAACTAAGTTTAAGCAAGTGTAGTTTTAATCTTATTGAATTCGTTTAATCATTATTTTCGTGTTACTTGTTGCTTATATGGTATTTTAGGGCGTGACAACCATTTACCACTTTACGTGTTACTTGCTATTACATAGATTCTTCACAATTGAAAACACCCAAATCCTAGTGAGCGACCTCGACTTATCAACCAAAACTAACTACATACGAAAGGGTCATACTTGCCCGTGTGTTCTTTGCTTAATTCGGTAATCCTTGTTATAAATTTAAAATTAGTAGTCGCGAGACACATCAGTACCTTATTAAGCTTTTAGCTTAAAACATTTGACCATTGACTTTTATTCGTGTTTGAGTCGTCATGATATCGATTGCTAGTGGATTTAATTTAGGATTGCAACATTGTTCGAGATTTGGATTATATACTACTGGTTGGACTTATTGGAGTATTGTTAGACTTTGGTCATCATAGATCTTTTGGACATCATAGATCTTTTGGACACGATATGAATATAGTACATTAGACTTGTAATGAATTTGAAGTATTCGATTCGTAGCGACAAACAATATGGTGAAATATCTATATACTAATAATTTTAGTTGTTACATTTATTTGCTAAAGAATTTAAATTGGAAATTGAAATTCAAATAAGTCTTGACTTGGGAATGTTCAATAAATGAATGGGTCATGCCCAAATTTCGTAAGCTTTTTATACTTAGCTTATTTTCCAAAATCCTTTTTAATAAAAACCATAAGTCCAACATTTATTTTAAAACAAGGTTTATTTGGAGTTTTGGGTAAATATTGAGGCTACCAATCGACTTATCAAATTTATTGTGTTTGTTTTATTATTCGTCTCGACTACGTTCGTCTACTCTTCTCAACTCGAGTTCTTTTCTGACATTTCTCTCGACTATTCCGTTGTCTGTTTCTTTTGGCGTGCGTACTTTTTAGTCCAAGTTTCGTTTACACGATTGATGATACCAAAATGATTTTGAAATATGAGAACTTTTGGAAATGAAATTGTTTTGACCCTGGAAAACTTTTGCCCATTTGATTAAGTTTTATGAGATATATTTTTGAGATACGCCGTTATGTATTAGGTCGTGCCGTGAGCGTAGTGATATAGTATATTGTTGTGATCCTGATATGATATTGTTGAGTCGAGATATCCCCTTGATTCTGTTGAGTGTTGCTTCGCTGTGACTGGGGTGAGTTTCATACCCCCACTTTTACTCGCATCACTAGTTTTATAAATCTTGGGGGTGAGAGACATGCAAAATGTTATGACTGGACCTGGAAATGTTTTTGTGAAATTATTACGTGTTTAGGCTAAGATTAGTATTCTTGTTACCCATTAATGAACCGTTAGTTTCGCGGGAAGCACGATTGTTATTGATCGATTTATCATGGTTGACCACCCCATCTTGACTATGGGTGCCCAACTTGCACATAATTTATTTTTGGACTTTGGTTATCCAACTAACCAGAACGTATACCCGGTCTTTGGTTGCACCCAACTTGCACGGATGTATAACATGTTGGATAATGTCAATGTTTAAGATGTTTGGTTTGGAATAGCGTCAAACGTCGGTTTCATGACTTAGCCTGCATAATAGTTAAGTTTGTGTGTGACACTATATGCGTTGTAGTGTATACACAGTGGTATGGTCCAAGTGATTGTTTTATGGAGTGAGTGATGAAGAAATTGTCTTAATGAGTGATGTTAGATTCCTAGTGACTGATGATGATGGACAAACCCTTGATACCACAAGTTGATCTTAGACCTTCCACTTCAAGAGGTTACAGAAAAATCTCCATGATTGGATGTGTACTTTTTTCTTAAAGTTCCCAATGCACCAATTGATCTTAGAGTTTCCAATGCACAAGTTTATCTTAGAGTTCCCAATGCAGAAGCTCCTTCAACTTCAACTTCAAGAAGGTACATGAAAATCTCCATGATTGGATGCATACTTGCTTTAAAAGCTCCTAAAGCTTAAGATGTAGGATCTTCAAGCAGAAAGAGGAAGTCCAAGCAATGAAACAATGCAGTGGAAGGATGTTTATAATTTATGTACTAGCTATGAATCTTAACTGTGTTTTGTATTAGGATGCTTGTTGCAAGGTTTTCAAGATCGGGATCCTACTTTGGATCGATCTCGTCTTTACAAGATCGATATAGTAAGATCGGATCGGGATCTTAAGATCCTACCATAATGTTATTTTGTTAATAGTCTTTGTAATATTATACAAATCTATAAATTATTATATATTATAAACACATAATTCTATAAATGTTTCATATAAATGTCGTCTTAAATTATGATTATGAAATGTTTAAGAATATTAACATGTTATTTTTAAATTCTACAAAATACAATCCATAAATTTGTAGTTTTTTAGTTTATGTTTCGAGAAAAGTAAGATCGGATCGGAATAGATCTTAAGATCCTATGGTTAAGATTGGGATCCTATAAGATCTTAACCTTTCAAAGATCCTATGTAAGATCCATATCGTTTTTGCTTTGCAGTATCGTAAAATCGTAAGATCCTAAGATCAGGATCGAGATCCTGACAAACATGACTTGTTGTTCTATTTGCTACCTTTAAACTCTATTAACATTAGGATATGAGTTAGTAATTCTGCAAATTTTGTTGTAACACTCTAAACTATTAACATTCGCCATTTAGTAATGTTAACAAATTGATATGGAATATGTAGGACTGCTATATTTATTTGTGTTGTGTTAGCTCTTATATAAGATTATTTGACTTTTAGTTTTTGTTGTGTTTGAATTTATTTAAGTATAAAAAGGTGTTATTTGACTTTAGTTTGGGTTAAGAATAAAAATGTGTTATTTGACTTTAGTTTGGGTTAATAATAAAAAGGTTAGATTAATATAAATGTTAGTAAGTTTAAGTTAAATGTTAGTAAGGTTAGTTTAATTGTAATGAGATGGAAATAGAAACTAACGAATACTGACTAACTGAAGGATGCTTGATGAAATTATTGGCGTGAAAAGACGAAATGTGCAATTTTTGAACAATCACAAGGACAAAATGTGTAATTAACACTTTTTTATAACCAGCCATGGACCGGTCAAATAGTTAAGAATGAGTCTTTTTTGTGTTTGTTATTCATTTTAGATATTTTAAGTTATTACGTAGAGCAAAACGAGCCCAATATTATAATATTTTTGACTAGCATATGATTTTATAAAGAAGGTCAAAGTTGTATATATGTTTCTTTTCAAAAATAAAATAAAACCAAAACACACCCTTAATTCCTTAAACTATATAATAATTTATAAAAACTACCATAAACTCTTTTTCTTTACATTTATAAATCATGTATATAAACATAAAAAAATTACTAACACACTCCTAAACTATGTAACAAGTTACAAAAACTACATTAATCTTTTATTTTTTTTATATAACAAAGTTTATTTATCAAAAATCTAATAAATATTCAAGAGCTTCCTTATAACAAATATAGCAATGTTTTTTTAAACTTACATACGATTTTATAATAAACACATATTAAATTTTTTTAAAATCAACTTCTTATTTTCTAATAATAGGTCAAAATGATAATAAATACCTGAGTGATACAAATAGTAGAGTCGTTATAATAATTAATATTATTTTAAGGAAGATCTTTTATATATATCTTATTTTTATAGAGTAAAGACTAAAATACACCGTTGAACCATAAACTTGTTACTGCACATCGCGATGGAACAAAGTTGGGGGTTATCATCGCTGAAGGTCCAAAACATGGGGTTTATATGCCAACTTGTCCCTTGACCATTAACGCCGATGTCAACGTTCTGTTATACTTTAGAAAATCCCGTTATCCTTTTGTCGTTGAGGGTAGAATAGTCTTATTACCTTGATGTACTATAGCAGATGTCTTGTCTAATTTCCCGCTATTATGTAGAATATAACAAAGATGTGTACTCATTGCTCATCCCCAAACTTGTTTTGGAAGCCTACCCAAAAAACCCTAATGCAATGTCAATCATCAAATCAAATAATCTAAGTAAGAGAATAATAAACACCAACCTTGGATTTACTTTATGGCGAATTAGAGAATATCCTTTCTTTGATGACCATGTAATTGAGGAAAAAGCTGCAATCAGGAGATATTGTAAGTGTTTTTTTGGTTATAGTCTATTACAATCATATGTTAGTACGGTTGTTTAAGTTATTCCCTTTTTAGGTAACTTTATCATAACATTGTTTTTGTACATTTTTTATACAACGGGTCAACCAGGATCCTTTAGCATGAGGTTCCATTATGAAGGTACATTCAAATACTTTCCAGGTAGAATATATCAAGGAGGCAAGAAATGCCTTGTTGATCATGTAGAAATAAAAGAGGTATTCGTGGATGAAATGGATGCTCTCATGACCCAAATCGGTTATGAGATTGGACAAACCAATTATTTCTACTTTCTTAAGCCTGGTTGTACATTGGACGACAGATTGTTTAGTTTGCGTGAAGCTACTAATGTTGAGTTGTTGAAAGATGTTGTCAAAGACCATAAGTTGATAGATGTGTATGTAGAAATAGGTAAGACAAGATTAGAGCTGTCTGAAATGTCCCCACAATCTATTAAGACTGTCTTTTGGGAGATGGATGAAAATAGGAGAAAAGTTGCTACTGCTGCTATTCAATTTTGTTGTAGACGATTGGTGTTAGATGATCTTGATAATGAACCCGCATTAGATCCTTTTATGCAACTTACACAAGTGCCTATGGACCTCAATGATATTGGTGAATCTAGCATTTGACAAACATTGAGCACATATTTTCCACCCTAGACACATCATTTGCTAGCCAACCTGTTCATAACAGTGAGGGTGCTTTAGTACTTATTGATGAGGACAATGTTATTAAGGAGCCTGATAATCTTGAGGTTAATCTGTTCCGAGTGACTCAGGGGAAGCACTTAGAGAAAGTAGGAAGAGCACTAGTTGATGTCAATAACAGGTTTGAGGAGCTTGATGTTGATGTAAATCTGTTTCAATTGACTCAGGGGAAGCACTTAGAAAAAGTAGGAAGAGCACTAGAATATGTCAATAACAGGTTTGAGGAGCCTGATTTGGATGTAACTCTGTTTCAATTGACTCAGGATAATCATTTTGTAGGATGTGCATCTGTTTATGACAATAACATGGAACATGATCCTGTTGTTGATGTTACTCTGTTACAAGTGAGTAACACTAGTGACTTAGGCAATGCAGTTGATGATTTAATTTAAGCAAATGAAAAGAATACTTGTAAGGAGAATGATGCACAACTTGCTATGGTCCAAGTAGGTCAGAGTAATGAGTTAGGTCAAGCAGGAACAACCAGTAATATAAGTGATGACATGCATTTGGAAAATGATTTATCTGTGATGGTTGATAATGTCTTTTGCAGTGAGTATGTTTCTTTCCGACAGGTAGACTTTGCAAATGAAGTCTATACCACATTCTTCTATTCTGGTCAGGAGTTTTCTACTGCAATAGATGTCAAAACTAAGGTAAGAGAACATTCAATAGAAACTAGGAGGGAGTTGTTTTTTGTGAAGAATGCCAAAACAAGAATAAGGGTCAGATGTAAGGGTTGTGTTCCACTTTCAGGCCCAAGTGAAGGTCTTGGATTGGATATAGGCCCATCTAGAAGTCCATTAACCAGAAGGGTTATAAATGCCTTGCTTTCTGGCAAAAAAGACCCTTCACAAATACTCTGCCCATGGCTATTGTTTGTCGGCAGGAATGGTGAGACAGGTACATGGTCAGTCAGAACATATAATGAGCAACATACTTGTTTGCAATCAAGGGCACTCAGAGCTTTTGACCTTAACTATATCTTAAAGGAAATTACAGCACAAAATGAAACCAATCCACTGGTTCCTGTCAAGTTTGTGCATAATCAACTTACCAACCAATACGAGCTTCAAATGTCTCTGCAGAAGGTTTTAAGGGCCAAAAACTTAGCAATAACAACCATCAGGGGTCAATTCAAGCTACAGTTTACCATGTTGAGAGATTATGTTCAAGAGTTGCAGACGACAAACCTTAATACAACAATTGTAATGAATATGGAACGACTGCGGATGAGGCTCTTCCAACGAGAGAATTCAAGAGTGTATGTTTGTTTAGGTGCATCAAGGAAGGATTTAAAGCGTGTGGGAGATCGTTGTTGAATGGGTGCTTTTCTAATTCGTGGTCCTTTGAATGGTCAACTGATGACGGTGAGAATTGATAGCAACAATGGTATGTATCCTTTAGCTTATGCTTTTGTTGAATCATAAAACATAAGATAGTGGACTTGGTTTCTTCATTGTTTATCCGATGATATAGCACACTGAGCCAACCTCAAGCATCACTTTTATTACTGACATGCAAAAGGCACTCCCTTAATCTGTTCATGAATTTAAGTCTCTCTGTTTTGAACAGACGATAAACATATTTGATTTTATGCAGGATATAAGTAGAGCTTTAGGAGATGTTTTTTCATATGAACACAAATTACAGACAGAAGCATTCATGAGAAATGAAACTTCAATGGAAAGGTAGGGCCTACAAAGAGTATATGTGGAAATGTGCAATAGCCTCAATGTTATACAGCTTTCAGAAAGCTATGGTTGATTTCAAGAAATTTAATCAACCAGCCCATGATTGGTTAAGTAAGATACCACCGATCCATTGGTCAAGGTCACAATTTTCATGTAAGTCATCTATTTGTTTCAGTTAATTTGTATTTGTTAATGCAGTATAAACAATTATAATTAATACATGTTTATTATTGTTTATCTTTAGGGAGAGCTACTTCTGATGTGTTACTTAATAATATGTGTCAAGTGTTTTATGATAAAATAATTGAGGGTTTAAACAAACCAATTATTACAGCCTTAGAATACATCAGTGAATACTGTATGAAAAGGATAATGCATGTTCTTGTGGTGATTGAGAAGTGTGATGGGCCACTAACACCAACTGCACAACACATGCTAGAGGGTATTAAAAAAGAGGCTGCTAAGTATAGTGTTTTATGGAATGAGGGAACTAAGTTTCAGGTTAGTGGACCATGGGGTGACCAATGTGTAGTTAATGTTGTAGAAAAGTCTTGTACTTGCAGAAGATGGGAGATAACAGGTTTACCATGTAAACATGTTGTTGCTACCAATTGGAATATAGAAACATGGGCTCATCCTTGTTACTATCTTCTCACTTGGGAGGCAACCTACCATAACCATGTTGAGCCTATAACTAGCAGCGGACATTGGGAAAAATCAACTGTGCCAACAACAATTGTTCCACCGAAATCCGAAACAAAGCCGCTAGCTCAAGAGGTAGAAAAGAGTTAGGATGGCTCCAAAAGTGAAGAGATTGAAGAATGGTAAGAAGTCAAGGGCTTGGAAGAGTGTTAAGTGTAGTATTTGTGGCATTCTTTGGACACAACGGAAAACATGTCTAGGGTATGGTGGAGCCGAAAGTAGTCGAGGCGGCAATAAGGGAAATGTCAAACAAGTGCCTACAAAAGTCGCAACAAAAGACACATCCTAAAGGTAACAAAGTAGCGAAGAAAAAGATACATCCTAAAGGTACATGTGTTGATGAAAGTCAAGTTAGTGCAGTTTAAGGAAGTGGTGTTCAATATGAAAATCAAGATCAAGCAATGAAGATCCCATCATACATGATGCATCCTGTCTCAATCGGCAACATCAAAATGAAGCAATGAAGATCCCAAAGATACAAGATGAATCCATCTCAATCCCAAAAACATCAAGATGAAGCAATTGCCGATCCCAAAGATGCATGAGCAATCCCAGTGTCAATCCCACCAACATGACCAATTACGATCGATTCTCACCGGTCGAGTGGCGATCTGGCAAGGTTCGCTTCTACCCACTGCTACACGAAGAATGACTAGGCGCGGTCGCCCGGAAAGAATGATGGCCTCACCATAGGTCAATTTCATATGCTAATTAGCTAGACAATGTTTCATCTAGTTTATTTCCTATGGACAAGTTATGTACTCTAAAAACATATGTGTGTGTGTCTAATCAGTAGTTCTCATGCTTTGAAAATTTTGCAATTTTATGCATTTGGAATTATATCCATTTGCATTAACTATGGAACCATGTCATTATTGTGTATTTTTATAGATTGACTAAGCTTGATGTGTGAATAATTTGCATCAAAAGTAACCAAAGGTAAACAGAACCTCATAAGAATGTTGACAATTAAAAGTCAAACCTAAAGAAATTGCTAACCATCTGCATACCCATAAGGCATTGAAAGTAAAAAACAAACCAAACTGAATACTTCATAACAATGTTGACAATTAAAAGTCAACTTGATGAGTGTCCAAATACTCATCATTTTTACATAATCTAAACGCAAAATCATCTGAAAACACTCGAAACACATCAAAATGATCAAAATATCACAAATCGAGTGTTTTATGTGTTTTAAATTCAAAATATCAAAATCGGATGAAAAATGATTCAAGTTCAAAATTGGCGCTTTAGTCCCAGAGTTTTAAAAGTTGTCAAATCTAGTCCTCGAAATTCAAAATGTGAAATTTATCATTCAAGGTCCTGAAGTATTCTAAGTTGTTTAAAATGATCCTTGAATGATTCTTTGGTCAATTGGCAAGAAAGGTCCCTTAACTTTGAAATTTACAAAATAGTCCTTGGACCTTAAAAAATGGATTTTATGCAAAAAGGGCCCTTGTTTTATCAAGGTTTGTCAAAATTGGTCCTTGTGAGAAGTTTGGAAATGTTCACTTTCAGTCCTTGGAGTTTGGTCAAATTACACTTTTGGTCCTTATTCTTAAATAAACCAAACGGATCAACATATATCATAAGGCCCAATCCAAATCCAATACACAAGCCCAACATCCTTGGCCCTTGACCCTTTGCCCTTGACCCCCCAGGTCACAACTCTTTTTGACCCCAGCCACAACCCATTTTGACCCCTTTGATATTAACACTCCACGGTCAACCAAAGTCAAAACAGGAGAAAAACGCGCCCAAACCACTTGTACTGTAGCTCCATCTCTTCCCCAACAGAAAACCCAAAACCATGACTGGTTTTCACCATTTTTCAACTCCCACTCCCATACCATGTCCCCTCCAACTCCTATACACTCCAAAAGCTTTAATTAACACAACCAAATCCATTAATTGATAGAACCTGCTTTGAAGAATTTTTGGCGCCAAATCACAAATGGACGGTTCTGATGATTATAGCCAATCCAAGGGCTCAAGTTTGGTGGGAAACAATCAGAGGCATGTGGGATTGATGTAAAGTCTATAAAGTGGGAAGAAGATGCATTGTATCAACTATCTAGAATAAATTTTAGTTTATTATTGTCGTTTTAAGTATTTTTTAAGTTTAAATGTAATTTAAAGCTTTCAAACCTTCATTTTGAGTATTTCAGTGTATTGTAAGACTTTTTCAAGCAGCAATTTCAAGTTTTAATCACTTCTCAAGTTTATGCAATTTCTCATTTTTATGCAAAATCTCATGTTGGATTAAATGTTGTTGTTTGTTGTTTGTATGGATTAGAATAGGCCACATAAGCTCCCAAATAGCTTTTATAAGCTATTAGAAACAATAAAAATTAGTTTAGACTAAAAAATCAAAAATTACCAAAAATCCAAATTAAATACTTCAAAAATAAAAAATCACTTGAAAAGGGTGATCACAGCTGGAGCAAGGTATATATTGGATGGCCTTGGTTTAGAGCTCTGTGGAGAGCATTTAGGATTGATCTTGGTCAGTGGTTTATGGTTTTCATTTGGATTCCCATTTGTAAGTTCTTTTAGCCATTTGGCATTTCACTGTTACACTAGTGTATTAGCTCTAAATTCTGTTTCTATTTGTTTACTAGTCATAATTTAGTGTATCTAGGTTTGAAAAATCAGTAGTTTGTTAATTTAAATTTGTGTTTTGAGAAAATCTCATTTTAGCATTCAAAATAGTTTAAGTCTCATTTCTGATTTTTAAGTTGATATTACTGTTGGATCATGTCCTTTTAGTCTCACATATTGATCTTGTAAGGTTTGAAATCAAGTTCATGTTTTATAATTGTGAGTTGCTTTGAAAAAGTTCATGACAGTCATCCTAAAGGGGTGTTTGGTTCTTTGAGATTGAAGGTGCTCTAGTCTTTGGTATTGTTGGAAACTTGCATAACTTGGCTTAAATAACTTATTTCAATCAAGAAAATAAGTTCTCAATAGCACAAAAGTCAACATAGCAGTTAAACATATCTTGAGAGTCCACTGTTGGATTTTTCAAAAGTAGGATCATTGATTTGTGTTCAAAAGTGGTTAATCTTGCTCAAGTTAGTTTCATTACACTTTAAAACAACATATTAAGTGCTCTAGATCAGATCAAAAGTCACTTTGGTCAACTTTTAGTTTTTCTCAAAAAGTCAAAATTTTCAAAAGGTCGTTTTTGAATAAACTTGGAAATTTCACTGTGGGTTTATTAGTGAGTTTCAGTTTATAAGCTCTTGGGGAATCAAAGTCTAGTTGGTGTGAAAAATACAAAATGATAGTTTTAGTTTCTTAGCTTTTGAGTGCTTATTCAATCGCTTTTAGTGGTACACATTGCGCAAAGTGCCACCTATGCACAAGATGCTTGGTTCCATTTTGAAAAGCTTGCATTGAGCTTATCAACTGTCCAAATCTCTTGTTCTTTGGTTCTTTGGAAAGCCAACTTGGTCCTCTTGAGTTGTCAAGTTTTATTTTTCACTTTTGAGCTTGTTTGGTAGGGCTGCTACAAGCTTGAAACTTGTCCCATTTTCATTTTTCATCACCACAGTCAAATAGCTTAATTGCTTATTAGAGCTTTTCAGTTTAAGTTTTTGTGTCTTTTAGCTTCTAGTCAGTTGCTCTAGCCTATTTTTATCTTAATCTAGCTTTTGTTTCATGTACAAGCTTATTTGAGCTTATTTCACCCAAACAAGCTTACTTAAGCCTTTGTGGGATCATAAGCTAATCAAAACGACTTATTTGAGTTTTGTAAATTTTTGTCTTTATTAAAGTTTCATAATATTAGTATATAAGTAGTTTTCAAAATAAAAATCACAAAACATCAATATAAAAATAGTGATAGCGTTTATTTAAGATTTTTAGCTTTTGATTTTCTTTTCAACTTATTAATAAGCAAATCTTGTTTTTCTCTTTTCTTAGGTTTCTATCATCATATAGGATTTTTAGAAAAAGTTTCAGATTTTCTTTATCTTTTAGTATTTATTATAATTTTAATTAGTTAAAATAGTAAATAATTAGTAATAAATAATTAAAAAGTGTGAAAAATATATTTTTAGTTTTAAAATTAGTTTTATAGTATTTTAGATTTTTCAGAATCATAAGTTTATTTTCTAGCCTAATTTTGTATTTTCTTCTAATTTAGAGTATTAATTAAATAGTTAAAATAGTTTTTAATTAATAGTAATTAATTAAATAGTGTTAAAATAATTTTCTTTTCTAATAATTTTCTTTTATTTTAGGATTCCAAAATGTCATTTTATATTTTTAGGTTTTTATTTCTTAGTTTTCACTTTTTATTTTGTGCGTATCGTAGTTTTAAAACTTACGTTTACGTTTCTTTGATCCGGTTGTTGTGCTTTCCAATTACGTGCTCAATTCCTTTCCAATCAATCGGTGAGTGTAATTTCTAATCATAACCTTTACGGATCGGTATCCTTAGTGATCATTCTATCTTCGAGTTTGTTTAACACACCATTGAGTCTCCTTGGGACTAAACGACCCGGGAATTCAATCTATTCTCCGTGACTTCATTGCATTTGTGTTCGAGTGTTTTAAGTCTGTTAGACTTGACGGTTTAGCACCAATCAAATTTTAGGCGCTTGCCGGGAGGCTTTAGCGTGTTCTAGCCATTTTCGAATCCATTGTTGCATACCCATCATTTGTAAAAGTTTTTGTAAAGTTATAGAAAATCAAAAAGTCATTAACACTTTTCCTAAAGTGTTAAAACACCAAAAAAATATAAAACAACAAAACAATCGGAACGTTTTCTATTTTGTATTCTCTTTTAAGGTGATTCTTAAAGAGATACGATTTGGTTAAGCAGGACGATAACAAAAATATTGTCCAAAAGTTTTGAACCCATCTGCACAAATCTTACCTACGTCTTTTCGGTGGTACTTAATTTAATACATAAAATCAACCACCGCAAATCAAGGCGGTGGCACTACCTAACTGGGTGCGACCATTAATAAGTTCCTAACATCGATTTAAAACTTGCCTTTGTGTCACTTGTGATTTGGTGTACCTTTTTCAAAGCCATTTCATTTGTGATTATTGGTTAAGTTCACTTGTGTTTTGCCTCATTTGTTTTGAAAATTGGTTTTATACATAGTGCATGCGCTTTTCGTTCTTCGATTCTACAAGTCCACTTTCCGAACTTGGAAACATTCCTCGTGACGTAGAGGACGTTCGGCTCCTTCACCGTGATCGAGGAACGTCTACCACCACCACCTCCCGCCGAAATGGCGGAAGACAAACCTATGAATGAGCTTCTCAAGCACCCATCGAGGGTTACGGAGATGCCATTGTTGTCCCAAATATTGTGGTCGATACCTTCGAACTCAAACCGGGTTGCTCAATCTAGTAACCCAAAGCCAATTCTATGGTTTTGGCGGGATGATCCTCATGCACACATTCGATGGTTTAACAAGATAGCATCTACCATCAAGTACAAGAATGTCCCATCCGGCTATCAAGCTTCTTCGTTCCCATTTTCTGTAGGACAAGCCGGAATTGGCTTGAGAAACAACCACCTCGTTCTATAGAGACATGGGAAGATCTTGTCACCAAGTTCGTTAACGAGTTCTATCCTCCATCCCGAACCACAAGTCTTAAGAATGAGATAATGAAATTTTCTCGAGATTTGATGAATCATTCGGGAGGCATGGGATCGTTACAAAGAGTTGCCATGAGTGTCCGCATCACGGTTTTACCGAGTTAATGCAAATGGATACTTTCTACAATGGTCTCAATCGTGCCAATCAAGATTCTTTGGATGCCTCCGCGGAGGTAATTTCTGAGCAAGACCACCAAAGAGGCCTTGCGGATCATTGAGAACAAATCTCGGTCCGTCCTTTCGAGCTAAGACATATCGATCTAATCTTGGACCTTCTTCTTCATCCCCAGGTGAGTACATCTAGCACCGATGCTAAGATTGATAAACTCACGAGACATTATTCGAGCTTTGGTTCTTGCTAACGGAAGAAAGTCTCCTTCACTCACCACCAACACATCTTGAAGTGAAGAAAGTTGAAGTTTGTGTCACTTGTGGTGGTCCTCACGCTTACTACAATTGTCGCCACCGATGGTAGTCCTTTTGAGGCCAATGCTTTAGCCGGTAGTTCACGCAAGGAGGTAATCAATACCGTCCTCAAAATGAACCACACTACCGTGCTAACACTAATCGAGCACCACCGGTTTCAATCCAAATCACAACATGCAAACCGAATCGAACCAACCAAGAATGAACCAAGGTTATCAAAACCAAGGTAATTTCTATCTGGACCCAATCAAGGTTTCCAACATCAAGGAAACCCTCATCAAAACAATTTCAATCGAGGGAATCAATTTCATGGGAATATGAATCCTAATCAAGGAATTTTGGTCATAATCAAAACATACGACCTCAAATTGTCCCTCCAGCTCCTCCCGTCATTACTCCTCCAGACCATCATCGATGAGTTCTTGAAGCGGTTCATGAAATCCCAAGATGAAATGAATAGGTTGTTGGTCGGTCAGATTGTTGATCCGAAGAAGTCTTTAAATGATCGACCCTCGGGCTCGTGTGCTTTACCGAGCAACACGATCGCTAACCCGAGGGGCGATGCTAAGGCGATCACAACCAAGTGGTGTTTCATACACTGGACCTCTTGTTCCTACTACCTCTACTTCTTCTTCTCTTCCTAAGGTAGTGGACGGTGAACCTCCAAAACATAATGGACCTCGACTCCAATGCCACCTCCTCTGTGCCAATGAGTCAAGTTACCAAGGAAACAACGGACAAAGTGCATAATTCAAGCCCACGGCACAAAGACACGTCCAACCTTGGTAGTCCAACCTCAAGTGGTCCGAGAACCCAAGTCTAATCAAGGAGTTGTTTTGAACCTCCTGTAGCTCCCCGCTGAGAATCGAATCCAAATCTTCTATTCCTTACCCATCACGCTTGAACGAGCAAAGCTCATGAGAAAGCTAGTCATCAAATGGATAAATTTTCCAAATTTTCCAAGAGTTACATTTGACATAAGCTTTGCGGATGCTATCATCTTGATGCCCAAGTTTGCATCTACTCTCAAGCACATGTTAAGCAATAAGGAAAAGTCGTTTGAAATGGCTAAGACTCCTCTTAACGGAACCGCCGCGTGATTATTCAAGAAGCTTCTGAAAGCTTGGAGATCTGGGAAATTTCTCTTACCTTGTGTATTCCTTGGATGGTTGAATGCTTTGCCTAGCGAGATCTTGGTGCAAGCATTAATCTTATGCCATATTCAAGATGGAAGAAGCTCTCTCCCGAACTCACTCCTACATGCATGACTCGAGCTTCTTGATCGTTTCCATATCCCGTCCTCTTGGCATTCTTGAGGACGTATTTGTCAAAGTAGGAAAGTTCCATTTCGGTGACTTCGTGGTTGTTGATTTTGATGTCGATCATCGGGTTCCTCTCATTGTTGGTCGAGGATTCACGAGAACGGGCCGTGCTCTCATAGATGTATTTGAGCAAGAAATCACATTGCGTGTTGGTAATGAAGTCACCTTCAATCTTGACCAAACTTGAGGTACTCCATGAACTATGATTACGAATCGGTTAACCGAATAGATATCATTGATGTTGCTTCGACGAGTACTCAAGAAGTTCTTGGTTATTCTCATAATTCCGTGAGTGGGATACCACCACATCTTCTCACCTATCATAGCCAATTCTACTCCTTCTATCACTCCGTTTGAGGAAGCGACTTCATCTTAGATGAGATTGAAGCATATTTGGCTAGTGATTCATTCCTTGGGAAATTGATCACGCTCCAATTGATATTGAGGATATACTTCTTATTGAGAAGTTGCTCAATGATGATCCATCATCAACCCCTCATCCTAGTGATTCAATCCCGGTTGAGATTAATCAAATGAGATTAACTGAGGAGATATTCTTCTTGAGAAATTGTCAAATCTGGATACTTCTCTTCCTCTCCTCCCACAAACTTCATAACAAGGAAATCAAATCAGTTGAGAAAGCAAGAATTTCCGAGGTTGAGCTTAAGGACTTACCTCCTCATCTCGAGTATGCATTCCTTGAGGTGATGATAAATTACCCGTCATTATTGCTCGAGATTTGAGTAAAGATGAAAAAGTCGCTCTCATTAAAATCTTGAAGTCACACAAGCAAGCAATTGCTTGGAAACTCTCCGACATCAAAGGTATAAACCACGAGTTTTGTACTCATAAGATCTTGATGGAGGATGACTTCAAACCCAGCAGTTCAACATCGAGGCGGTGAATCCAAAATCCATGATGTTATCAAACAAGAGGTTATCAAACTTCGATCTTTGGATTGATTTACCCGATCTCGAGCAGTCCTTGGTCACCCAATTCATTGTGTTCGAAAAGGGTGGCATTCTCGTTATCACAAATGAAGATAACGAGTTAATTCCAACTCGATTGGTTACGGGATGGCGTGTTTGCATCGACTATCGTAAGTTGAATGACGCCACCAGAAAGACCATTTTCCTCTACCCTTCATGGACCGGATGCTTGAGAGATTAGCGAGGAATGAATACTATTGCTTCCTTGATGGTTTCTCGGGTTACTTTCAGATCCTATTGATCCACAGGGATCAAGAGAAGACCACATTCACTTGCCCATACGGAACTTTTGCCTACAAACGTATGCCTTTTGGCTTATGTAATGCTCCCGCACGTTCCAACGATGTATGATGGCCATATTCCACGACATGATCGGAAACAATGGAAGTGTTTATGGATGACTTCTGGTCATTGGGGATTCTTTTCAATCATGTCTCCCATTTGGATAAAATGCTTCAAAGGTGTGAAGATACCAATCTATGTCTAAATTGGGAGAAGAGCCACTTTATGGTCAAAGAAGGCATAGTCCTTGGCCATAAGATTTCAAAGAACGGATTGAGGTAGATAGAGCAAAGTCGATGTTATTGCTAAGTCGCCTCATCCTACTACCGTTAAAGGTATTAGGAGTTTTGGGTCATGCCGGTTTCTATCGTAGATTCATTCAAGATTTTCCAAAATCGCCCGACCCATGACCCATCTTCTTGAAAAGGATGCTCCTTTTATCTTCTCACCCGAGTGCATCGTAGCTTTTGAAACATTGAAGAAAAAGCTAATCAAGCACCCATTCTCGTTGCTCCCGGGACTTGCCTTTTGAGCTCATGTGCGATGCAAGTGATTTTGCTATCGGTGCGAGTCCTAGGGCAACGAAGAAATAAGCACTTCGACTATTCACTACGCAAGCAAAACTATGACCGAGGCTCAAACTCATTACACCACCACGTAAAAGAGCTATTAGGCGTGGTGTATGCATTCGAGAAGTTTCGTGAGATCTTATCTTGACCAAATGCGTGAGTGTATACGGATCACTTCTCTTAAATATCTCTTTGCAAAACAAGATGCAAAGCCGAGATTGCTTCGTTGGATTCTCCTCCTCCGAGAATTTGATATCATTATACGTGATAAAAAGGAGCCGAGAATCTAGTCTACGATCATCTGTCAGTTAGAAAACCCTCACCAAGATGTCTTCGAGAAAAGGAAATAAATGAAACATTTCCTCTCGAGACACTCAATGCGGTTTCTTTTCGTGGAAATTCTACCACCCATGGTTTGTCGACTTTGCAAATTACCATGCGGGTAATTTCATTGTGAAAGGGATGTCGACCAATGAGAAGAATAAATTCTTCAAGGATGTTAAACACTATTTCGGGACGACCTTTCTTGTTCAAAATCTGTGCGGATCAAGTCATCCGAAGCGGTGTGTTTATGGACGAAGCTATTGATATTCTCACGACTTGCCATGCTTTGGACCCACCGGGGCCATCATAGTCCAAACTACACCGCCAAAAAGGTGTTTGATTCCGGTTCTATTGGCCCACAATCTATAAGGATGCCCACGATTATGTCAAAACACAGCGGCGCTTGTCAACGTCATGGTAATATATCTCAAAGGAATGAAATGCCACAAAATGCCATTCAAGTTTGTGAGATATTTGACATACGGGGTATTGATTTTATGGGCCATTTCCATCTTCTCGTGGTAACAAGTACATACTCGTGGTGACTATCTGTCAAAATGGGTTGAAGCAAAAGCTCTACCCACCAATGATGCCCGAGTAGTTGTGAAGTTTTGAAATCTCATTTGCTGTGTTTGGAACTCAAGAGCGATAATCGGTGATCGTGGTACACATTTCAGTAATGACCAATTTGAAAGAGTCATGCAAAAGTATGGTGTTACCCATCGCCTCTCTCGCATACCACCCCGAAACAAGTGGGCGGTGGAAGTTTCAAACCGTGGTCTTAAAAGAATCCTTGAAAGGACAAGAGGCGAAAATCGTGCATCCCGGTCGGATAAGCTTGATGACGCACTGGGCCTTCCGTCTGACTTACAAAACACCAATTGGGTGTACTCCATACAAGGTGGTGTCGGAAAGGCATGTCATCTTCCGATTGAGTTAGAGCACAAGGCATACCGGGCCTTAAAGCATGCAAACTTTGATATCTGAGATACCGGTGATCACGAAAAGTTCAAATGAATGAACTAAATGAACTTCGTGATCAAGCTTATGAGAACTCTTTGATCTACAAGCAAAGACAAAGAAGATTCATGACTCCAAGATCAAGAACCGCATTTTCAACGTTGGTGATCGAGTCCTTCTTTTCAATTCAGTTGAAGATTTTCTGAAAGCTCAAGTCCCGCCGGTCCGGTCCATTCACTATCGCTAAGGTTTATCCTTATGGTACCGTTGAGTTATCTCAACCCGATGGTCCTAATTTTAAAGTGAATGGTCATCGAGTTAAGCATTACTTTGGAGGGACATTCCCCATGGTCGTCCCCGATTTACAAACATTCCCCATGAACCGATGAATGCGGGGATCGAGTCAAGCTAGTGACTCGGTAATCAAAAACATTAGCATGCACCATATGGGTTTTCACCCATAATTGCATCTTCTTACCCCTTTCTACTACCCTAGTGTGGAGTTTTTCCCACGCTGTTGTATATTCTCATTCTTTCTAAAAAAAAAAAAAAAAAAAAAAAAAATCTTCTTCAAATAAATGGCGTAATATTTCCTTTTACGTTCTTTGTTTCGGCATAACGCGGTACTTTGAATATTGAGGGCAATATTCATTTCTAAGTGGGGGAATTTCACGAATTTCATATATTATTTACCCAATCCCCGTTTTTGGCTAAAATTTTTTTGGAGTAAGTGTTTACACTTTCTCATTTAGTTATCGATCCGCCATGTACAGTAAGACAAAAGGATTAGCTAATCCGAGGAGCAAGCGGCTCTTGGTAAAGATTTCTCAAATCCGTTTATATGGCTTGCAATTTGCCCAAAATTGTATGGTTTCTCACTCCCATCATCCTCAAAAGATAATGAGTTGGCTAGCCCGCAAGTTTATGGCTTGTGGTAAAGGCGTGGAAAATCCATAATTGGTATTCACCACCAAAGATAATCTTGATAATTTATCTAAGAGTTGGCTAGTCCGTAAGGGTACGGCTTCGGTAAAGACACATCAAATCATTATACGACTTATGATTTGCTCAAAATCATTTGGTTATCGTTGTACCAAGATTCTTACTTGAATCGAAACAATTGGCTACTCGTAGTGATGGCTTTTGGTAAAGAGTTTTCAAATCCATCAAGGTTTTCTCAAATCATTGCTAGGGACTAGCAATATCTCGATGTGGGGATTGATGGTGTCAAATACTCATCATTTTACATAATCTAAACCGCAAAATCATCTCGAAAACACTCGAAACACATCAAAATGATCAAAATATCACAAATCAGTGTTTTATGTGTTTAAATTCAAAATATCAAAATCGATGAAAAATGATTCAAGTTTGCAAAATTGGCGCTTTAGTCCCCGAGTTTTAAAAGTTGTCAAATCTAGTCCTCGAAATTCAAAATGTGGAAATTTATCATTCAAGGTCCACAAGTATTCTAAGTTGTTTAAAATGATCCTTGAATGATTCTTTGGTCAATTAAGAAAGGTCCCTAACTTTGAAATTTACAAAAATAGTCCTTGGACCTTAAAAATGGATTTTATGCAAAAGGGCCCTTGTTTTATCAAGGTTTGTCAAAATTGGTCCTTGTGAGAAGTTTGAAATGTTCACTTTCACCTTGAGTTTGGTCAAATTACACTTTTGGTCCTTATTCTTAAATAAACCAAGCGGATCAACATATATCATAAGGCCCAATCCAAATCCAATACACAAGCCCAACATCCTTGGCCCTTGACCCTTTGCCCTTGACCCCCCAGGTCACAACTCTTTTGACCTCACCACAACCCATTTGACCCTTTGATATTAACACTCCACGGTCAACCAAAGTCAAACAGAGAAAACGCGCCAAACCACTTGTCAGTAGCTCCATCTCTTCCCCAACAGAAAACCCAAAACCATGACTGGTTTTCACCATTTTTCAACTCCCACTCCCATACCATGTCCCCTCCAACTCCTATACACTCCAAAAGCTTTAATTAACACAACCAAATCCATTAATTGATAGAACCTGCTTTGAAGAATTTTTGGCGCCAAATCACAAATGGACGGTTCTGATGATTATAGCCAATCCAAGGGCTCAAGTTTGGTGGGAAACAATCAGAGGCATGTGGGATTGATGTAAAGTCTATAAAGTGGGAAGAAGATGCATTGTATCAACTATCTAGAATAAATTTTAGTTTATTATTGTCGTTTTAAGTATTTTTTAAGTTTAAATGTAATTTAAAGCTTTCAAACCTTCTGTTTTGAGTATTTCAGTGTATTGTAAGACTTTTCAAGCAAAGAATTTCAAGTTTTAATCACTTCTCAAGTTTATGCAATTTCTCATTTTATGCAAAATCTCATGTTGGATTAAATGTTGTTGTTTGTTGTTTGTATGGATTAGAATAGGCCACATAAGCTCCCAAATAGCTTTTATAAGCTATTAGAAACAATAAAAATTAGTTTAGACTAAAAATCAAAATTACCAAAAATCCAAATTAAATACTTCAAAATAAAAAATCACTTGAAAAGGGTGATCACAAATTGGAGCAAGGTATATATTGGATGGCCTTGGTTTAGAGCTACATGGAGAGCATTTAGGATTGATCTTGGTCGATGGTTTATGGTTTTCATTTGGATTCCCATTTGTAAGTTCTTTTAGCCATTTGGCATTTCAACATTACACTAGTGTATTAGCTCTAAATTGCATTTCTATTTGTTTACTAGTCATAATTTAGTGTATCTAGGTTTGAAAAATCGATAGTTTGTTAATTTAAATTTGTGTTTTGAGAAAATCTCATTTTAGCATTCAAAATAGTTTAAGTCTCATTTCGATTTTTAAGTTGATATTCTTTGGATCATGTCCTTTTAGTCTCACATATTGATCTTGTAAGGTTTGAAATCAAGTTCATGTTTTATAATTGTGAGTTGCTTTGAAAAGTTCATGATAGTCATCCTAAAGGGGTGTTTGGTTCTTTGAGATTGAAGGTGCTCTAGTCTTTGGTATTGTTGGAAACTTGCATAACTTGGCTTAAATAACTTATTTCAATCAAGAAAATAAGTTCTCAATAGCACAAAAGTCAACATAGCAGTTAAACATATCTTGAGAGTCCACTGTTGGATTTTTCAAAAGTAGGATCATTGATTTGTGTTCAAAAGTGGTTAATCTTGCTCAAGTTAGTTTCATTACACTTTAAAACAACATATTAAGTGCTCTAGATCAGATCAAAAGTCACTTTGGTCAACTTTTAGTTTTTCTCAAAAAGTCAAAATTTTCAAAAGGTCGTTTTGAATAAACTTGGAAATTTCAATTGTGGGTTTATTAGTGAGTTTCAGTTTATAAGCTCTTGGGGAATCAAAGTCTAGTTGGTGTGGAAAAATACAAAAATGATAGTTTTTAGTTTCTTAGCTTTTTGAGTGCTTATTCAACTGCTTCTTAGTGGTACACATTACAAAAAGCGCCTGCTTGTGATGATTGGTTCCATTTTGAAAAGCTTGCATTGAGCTTATCAACTGTCCAAATCTCTTGTTCTTTGGTTCTTTGGAAAGCCAACTTGGTCCTCTTGAGTTGTCAAGTTTTATTTTTCACTTTTGAGCTTGTTTGGTAGAAATTGCTACAAGCTTGAAACTTGTCCCATTTACATTTTTCATCACCACACCAAATAGCTTAATTGCTTATTAGAGCTTTTCAGTTTAAGTTTTGTGTCTTTTAGCTTCTAGTCAGTTGCTCTAGCCTATTTTATCTTAATCTAGCTTTTGTTTCAAGGTATACAAGCTTATTTGAGCTTATTTCACCCAAACGAGCTTACTTAAGCCTTGTGGGATCATAAGCTAATCAAAGCGACTTATTTGAGTTTTGTAAATCTTTTGTCTTTATTAAAGTTTCATAATATTAGTATATAAGTAGTTTTCAAAAATAAAAATCACAAAAACATCAATATAAAAATAGTGATAGCGTTTATTTAAGATTTTTTAGCTTTTTGATTTTTCTTTTCAACTTATTAATAAGCAAATCTTGTTTTTCTCTTTTTCTTAGGTTTCTATCATCATATAGGATTTTTAGAAAAAGTTTCAGATTTTTCTTTATCTTTTTAGTATTTATTATAATTTTAATTAGTTAAAAATAGTAAATAATTAGTAATAAATAATTAAAAAGTGTGAAAAATATATTTTTAGTTTTAAAATTAGTTTTATAGTATTTTAGATTTTTCAGAATCATAAGTTTATTTTTCTAGCCTAATTTTGTATTTTCTTCTAATTTAGAGTATTAATTAAATAGTTAAAATAGTTTTTAATTAATAGTAATTAATTAAATAGTGTTAAAATAATTTTCTTTTTCTAATAATTTTCTTTTATTTTAGGATTCCAAAATGTCATTTTATATTTTAGGTTTTTATTTCTTAGTTTTCACTTTTTATTTTGTGCGTATCGTAGTTTTAAAACTTACGTTTACGTTTCTTTGATCCGTTGTTGTGCTTTCCAATTACGTGCTCAATTCCTTTCCAATCAATCGGTAGTGTAATTTCTAATCATAACCTTTACGATCACTATCCTTAGTGATCATTCTATCTTCCGAGTTTGTTTAACACACCATCGAGTCTCCTCGGGACTAAACGACCGGAATTCAATCTATTCTCCGTGACTTCATTGCATTTGTGTGCAAATTGTTTTAAGTCTCATTAGACTTGACGGTTTAGCACCAATCACAACTTTAATCTTAACCATGTGCATAAAGCCATAAACATACGGTAAACCATTCATAATAACAAGACTTATAACCTTCAGGGACACAATGTTACTACAATTCAAGATAATGAACATTAACCATCTCACCTCATTACATAAAAGCTAAAAAGTTATCCCAATGCATAAACAATCAAGAACAACATCCAACTCGAGCACCGTAAATCTTCCACTTCCGCATCACCAGTGCAGCTACTAATCTTGCCTCAAGCTCATTTCTCCGCCTCAAAAGGCTCGGTATGATCATTCTTGGACGAGCACGATTTCGGGATCATACCATCGTATCCACCGACAAGAAGACCCTATTCATGATTATGACAAGTCATTAAACAACCACCATTGTTACAATGTACTTTCTTTGTCATGAAAACAAACTAATACAATAAATATTAAGACGACTTACTTCAACAGACAACCAAAGAATCGACGTCACTGGTCGGCGAGAGGTCCACGAAGTGCGAATAATAGCTTGCTTACCACACCAACAACGTACCATGTTGAAACGATTATCGTTTTGTAGAAGACCGCTTTTGTAAGATAGTTTAGGGATGGATGATAACGGACGACCAAACCGTGTTACACGACATATAGTAGCTACAACATCTTGCAAACGGTTTGTATTGAGTACGCTCTGATGAAAGACGGTTTTGCCCTCAACAACATAACGTTGACATCGTCGTTAATGGTCAAGGGACGAGTTTGGCATATAAACCTCATGTTTTGGATCTCCAGTGATGATAACGCTCAACTTTGTCCCATCGCGATGCGCAGTAACAAGTTTAGGGACCAACGGTGTATTTTAGTCCAAAGTAAATTTATTACTACTATGCTAACTGAATTTTTTTATAATTACGTTAGATAAATAAATAAATACATATAAATTGTATTATACAATTTAGTAATGCGAAAATGCACGAAATCAGATTATATATACATGCGTAATATTCTTTTTGTGTAAATAAGGTAAAATACTTCAACGATTTAAGTGAATGAAGTATTAAACAATACATCGTTGCAACTCGGGCGCATTTTATTTGTTGGTCTAATGTTCTACTCGAGCTAATGAGTAGTTCAAAAGTCACGAGCTTAATGTGCAATCAAAGATCCGAGCGGATGGAAGACAAAACAGCTTCCAAGCATATGGAAGTTTACAATTCTAGTCTAATTAGGATTCCTTATTTGTTAAGGACTATCTAGCTTTATTAGAATTGTAGTAGGATTAGAAAGCAAATTCTAACACCTATATATACAAACCGAAATGGTTTGTCATAATGTATTCAATATCGCTTTTGTAAGCAAATAATTTTACGATTAATTGGAGAGCTTATTCCAAGAAACATTGTGTGTGATTGTTTGTGTTTGTTCTTGTGAACTACGATCGGTGTGGGTCTTGAATTGGTATCGAGCAAGGTTTAAACTTAGTCGATCACCGGCGGTAGTCCAAACAATCGGCGTGGTTACAAGATCGATGAGCAAGCGAAATCGGCGGGGTTACAAGAACAGATGTAGCAAAATGACAAAGGGTTACAAGATCAGTAGCAAGCAGTCGAAAAAGGGTTAATCCAAGCAGTCGACTATCACAGAAGGGTTCCAAGGTCGATCACAGTAGGTTTCCAAGCAGTCAACTATCACAGAAGGGTTTCCAAAGTGTCGATCACAGGAGGTTTCCAAGCAGTCGATTATCACAGAAGGGTTTCAACGATCGATCACAAGGTTTTTACAAGGTTTCGACTTAAGCAAGAAGTCGATAAAGTTTAAAACTTTACACTTGGTTTACTTAGGCAAGAAGTAAACAAGCTTGTTCTAGGTCGGAAGATAATCCAACTACACCGTAACTTACAAAAGGCATTCAAGAAGGATGGTGCAAGGCGGTCGAGTCAACCACCTATTGAACATACAAAACGGCTCTTCAATGTCCAATGTTAACAAGCACGAATTATAACATATGGGCAATAAGAGTTAAAGCGGTATTCGAGTCCATGGAATACTCGATGCACCGGAACTGTGGAAGGAACACAAGTAGTTGCTAAGCAAGATCACATGGCGGTTGCATTACTTTTCCAGCGATTCCGGAAGAACTTGTTTTCAAGTTTCACAATTCAACACAACCAAAGAAATGCGGGGAGCTTTGAAGACCGGTATGTGGGTGTTGAGCGGGTTCGAGACGCAAGGTTGCAAACCTTGGAGACGGAATTCGAATCTTTAAAGATGAAAGTCAACGAATCAATCGATGACTTTGCGGCTAGGTTGGGCAAAATTATGGCAAGTCAATAGCTTGGGAACAATTTATGAAGACAAGAAACTTGTTAAAAGCTACTTGCATCCGTTCGGATAGGTATGTTGCAATTGTTGCCTCGATAGAACAATTTCTTGACTTGAATACTATGTCTTTTCAGAAGCAATTGGAAGGTTGAAAGCTTTTGAAGGAAGAATGAAGGGTGTTGACACCACTTCAAGATCAAGGCATGTTGATGTTCGGAAGGGTGAAAGATATGATAAGAAAGGTCGAGGAAGGAATTCCTCCGTGGCAACAGTAAAGGTCAAAACTTTTCTTCTCAAAACAAATCTCGTGGTAGTGGTCAAGCTAATAACCACAACCGTGGAAACCAAAATAACTCCGGAGCAATACGGATCAAAGAAGAATAAAAGTCGAGACCTTTCAAAGATTCAATGCTTGGATGTGATGAATATGGTCACTTTGCTTCTAACCGCCTCGAGCGAAGTGAGCGAAGCAAAAGCATGAATCAAACCTTTGCAAACGGAGGATGATGATGACCCGACACTTTTTATGATGAAAAGCGTTCAAGAAGTAGTTTTCTTGAATGAAGAAAAGATTATCCCAAACCAATTGAATACTAAGCCAAACGAGGAAGACACTTGGTATTTGGATAATGGAGCAAGTAATCACATGACGGGATCCGAGAATACTTTTCGAGTTGAATGAGAATATCTCCGTGAGTGAAGTTTGGTGATAACTCCTACATCGAGATAAAAGGGAAGGTTCGATAATCATTGAAGGAAAAGCGGAGAAAAGCGGTTAATAATCGGAGTCTATTACCTACCCGAGCTAAAAGCAACATAATTAGTCTTGGGCAAGCTACAGAAGGCGGATGTGACATTCGTATGAAAGGTAACCTTCTTACTATGCGTGACTCGGATGGCAAGCTTTTGATGAAGGTTCCTAGAACAAGTAATAGACTTTACAAGATTAAGCTCCAAGTTGGAAGTCCGGGTGTCTCAAAGCAAAGATGGAAGATGATGCTTGGTTATGGCATGCTAGGATGGGTCACATTAATTTCGAGACGATGGAATTAATGGCAAGGAAGGGCATGGTTGAAAAGTTGCCAATAATTCATCAAGAGAACAAGTTGTGTGAATCTTGCTTGGTAGGAAAACAAACCAAGAAGGCGTTTCCTAAAGCTGCAAAATTTAAGGCAACACATCCTCTTCAACTGATACATGCCGACCTATGTGGACCAATTTCTCCACCATCCATAGCACGAAACATTGAAGTAAAGCAATAGGATTCGAGTATCTCAATAAGTCAAGAAAGCTATGCAAAGAAGATCTTGAAAGATGTTGGGATGCATGAAGCGAATTCTACTCAATGTCCATTAGAACCTGGAATGAAGTTAAGCATGGACAAGGAAGGAAAGCCAGTTGATGCAACTTTGTATAGACGACGAGTTGGTTGTTTAAGGTATTTACTACACACTCGACCTGATTTATCTTATTTGGTTGGTTTGGTTAGTCGTTATATGCAAGAACCAAAAGAATCACATATGGCAGCTGTGAAACAAATACTAAGGTATATCCAAGGTAGTTTGAATTTTGGAGTGCGATATAATCAAGAGAAAACCAAGGAGCTAGTGGGGTTTAGTGATAGTAGTTTTGCTATGGACCAAGATGATGGTCGAAGCACAACTGGGCATGTATTTTATCTAGGTAAATCACCTATCACTTGGTGCTCACAAAAGCAAAACACGGTGGCTCTATCGTCTTGTGAAGCCGAGTTCATGGCTGCAACTTCAGCCGCGTGTCAAGGGATATGGTTACGTGGGTTGTTGAGTGAAATAACCGGAATGGAAGAAAGAGTGGTGGTCTTATTTGTAGAAAACAAATCGGCTATTACACTTATGAAAATCCAGTCTTTCACGGGAGAAGCAAGCATATAAACACACGTTATCATTTTATCCGAGAGTGTGTTGAAAGAGACCAAGTACAAGTTGAGTTTGTAAGAGGTGAGTTACAACGTCGATATTACGACGAAAGCTCTCGCAAGGATTAAGTTCAAGGAGATGCAAGAGTTACTCGGAGTTGAAGACCTACCTATCTCGATTCGTAAATTGGGGGTGAATGTTGGTCTAATGTTCTACTCGAGCTAATGAGTAGTTCAAAAGTCACGAGCTTAATGTGCGGTCAAAGATCCGAGCGGATGGAAGACAAAACAGTTTCAAGCATATGGAAGTTTACAATTCTAGTCTAATTAGGATTCCTTATTTGTTAAGGACTATCTAGCTTTATTAGAATTGTAGTAGGATTAGAAAGCAAATTCTAACACCTATATATACAAACCGAGCTGTGGTTTGTCATAATGTATTCAATATCGGTTTTGTAAGCAAATAATTTTCGATTAATTGGAGAGCTTATTCCAAGAAACATTGTGTGTGATTGTTTGTGTTTGTTCTTGTGAACTACGATCAGATTGGGTCTTGATTATTTGTCGTTTTTAACATTTGAAAAGAAACTACGTACGAAGAAAAGATATGATGCAACTATACATCTGAAAAGAAACTCCGAAGAAAAGATATGATGCAACTATACTATAATTTCTCTTATAACGACTATCAAAGACTAAAGGAGACATTCCAAACAATAGCTAGGAAGCTGCTTAGAAGTTATACATTAGCAGTTAAGCATCCAGTGTCCATATAATAAGCACAACTACATTTGTTTGATAGTTAAAACAAATTGCGAGTTTCGAGAGACAATATATAACAAATGGCGATTATGGACTGGCAGATTACACAGGCAATAGTCGAAAACAACACGGTTGCTTTCAGGAACATGAGTGAACAAGACAAGCAAATGATTGAGCGAAAACTAGGAAACACCACTGCGTTACACCTCGCTTCAAGAACTGGTAATGCTGAAATCGTGTCCATTATTCTGTCACTAATGCCAGAAATGGTGGATGCTGAGAGTGATAACTTAGAAACGCCACTCCATGAAGCGTGTCGCATGGGACATGAGAAAGTGGTCAGGCTGCTTATGGATAAGAACCAATGGGTGGCTAGTAAGCTCAACTATGAGAATCAGAGTGCCTTGTTCCTTGCTTGCAGTTACGGTCATCTTAACATTGTGAACTTCCTGCTGGATCACACGAGTTGGCTGTTGAACATCATAGACGATGCAGCTTGTCTCCACATTGCTGCCTCAAAAGGCCGAACAGGTTAGAATTAAGCTCATTACCTCCTGTAGATTCTAAATCTCAAATTTGTTACTATTATTATGAGGGCTGGGTAATAATGTCTAAACATATAATTTTATTATTAAATTTCAAGTTGGTTGCACATGAATAGAAAAGTTTATATTATGTCAAATAGTAATCTAATTTTTTTAGTACTTAGATTTTTAAGACATGAAAGTTACACCTTGGAAGACTTTCCAACTCAAGCTTAACTATTCATAAGTAAACACGTTAAAATCCACGTCTTGGTTCTTGATGACGCAGATATTGCTAACAAGTTGCTAGCGAAGTGCCCGGATCTAGCTAATCGGAAGGATATAAATGGTTCCTTGGCGTTGCACTTTGCTTGCGAAAGGGGGCAATTTGATATTTCGAAAATGCTATTAGAAATGAACCCTCACCAAGCTTTAGAATTTGACTGCAATGGCTATACGCCTTTGCACTTAGCTGCCATAAACGGTAACCTAGCTATCTTAGAGAAGTTTGCATCCACGGCTCCTTTCTCTTTCCAGTTTCTAACTAGATATGGAGAAAATGTGCTCCATCTTACCATAAGATTCAATAAGTTTGATGCCTTCAAATTTCTAGACAATATCCTCAAGGGCACAGACCTGTTTTACCAACGTGACAAATTTGGCTATACTGTTCAGCGTCTTGCTCAGAATGTTGGCTTTCATCAGGCATGAATCTCTCTTTAAATGCTGTTCAGTTGCTAGCTAGTTTTGATGATCGAGATCAATAATCTAATTCTGTGCTTACGTCTTTATAATCATTCATGTTCATTACAGTTTGCAGAATACATCATCGATAAAACAAAAGCGCTAAGTAATGATGAAATGAAAGGGATTCACGAGGACAACCTTTTAGAAGCGCTAAGTATAGAAGATGAAACAAACTCAAGGTTAGAGCTCGTAACAAATATAAATGCAAGCGTTTGCAGTAAAAAATATGGACGAGACGAGACCAAAATCGAATCTCACAAGAAAATTCCAAAAAAAGAGCATCTAGAACTACACAGAGAGGCGCTACAAAATGCAAGGAACACAATTACAATAGTGGCCATCCTGATGGCAACTGTCACATTCACAGCCGGCGTAAACCCTCCTGGTGGTGTCTACCAAGACGGACCTATGAGGGGAAAAGCGATTATGGGCAAAAGTAAAGCTTTCAAGATCTTCGCAATCAGCAATCACATAGCACTGTTTGTATCCCTCTGCATTGTTGTAACATTAGTCAGCATTATCCCTTTTAAGAGAAAGGCATTGAACCTGATACTGGGGGTGGCTCATAAAGTTACATGGGTGGCATTATCATTCATGTCTGTGTCGTATGTCGCAGCAACATGGGTGATTATGCCAACAACCCATGATCAGAGCCACAATATGAGCTGGCTTTTAGAAGCTCTACTGTCTATCTGCGCAGGGACTCTTGGATGCACCTTCTTTGGGTTAGGGATTATGCTTATCAGAGATCGAATAAGAAAGTATAAGTGGAGGAACGAAAAGCTCGAAGCTCAAGCCTCTGGCTCCATAAAATCAGGCTCCATAAAATCAGGCTCCATAAACTCAGATGCTTATAGTTACATGTCACTTGGATTTCATGCACTATGATCAAGCACAGACCACAGTATCCAGGAGCTACTACACTTCTTTTTTATATTTAGCATTTTATTTCATTTGCAAATATCTTGCGTGAGCCGCGATGTAAATATGTAATCTATATGAATCAATATTTGGAGTTAAATGTTTTGTTGAAATATGGTAGCTCTATCATATGTGTACCTCTTCGGTCAACGCAAACCACAAGGACGAGTGGTGTAATTTACTCTTTATTATTTTAGCAAAGCTTATGTGCATTTAGTAGTTAGACATATTTGGATGAAGTTGGACACTAGTTTTGACCAAGAACTATTTCTTACATACCATACAGACAAACACAGAAACCCATCCTATTCTCTACATACACAAACCCAACCATTCCCTACACACACAAACCCACCACCTGTGTCCCGCCACCTGTCATCTGAAATTTATATTCACACATGCATACCAAAATAAACATTATATTCCAAACAAATGGAAGCTGCTTAGAAGGCTCATGGTATATAACATGAAATTTACATATATGTCAGCACTCAACATTATTAAAGCTTTCAGTGTCTATAAAATAGACACAAGTGAGTAGACTTGTGTTATGGTCAAGTGTGGTATTAGCAAAAAAATTGATAGATGGCAATAACAGATTGGCAGGTTACGCAGACAATAGTCGAAAATAACATGGTTGCCTTTAGGAATATGGTAGAACAAGATGAGCATGTGATTGAACGAAAAATAGGAAGCGTTACAGTGTTGCACCTTGCTTCAAGACTAGGAAATGCTGAAATGGTGTCGCTTATTTTGGAACTAAGACCAGAAATGGTGTCTGCTGTAAACCATAAGTCAGAGACACCACTACACGAAGCCTGTCATGTGGGACACGAGAAGGTGGTTAGATTGCTTATGGAGAAGAATGAATGGGTGGCTAGTTACCTCAACTGTGAGAACCAGAGTGCATTGTTCCTGGCTTGTAGTTATGGCTATTTTAACATTGTTGATTTCCTCCTTAATCACACGACGTGGTTGTTAGACATCATGGACAATGTATCTTGTCTCAACGCTGCTGTCTCGAAAGGCCGAACAGGTAGCAAGTTAAGTAGTTTGTAATTAGTGCAGTTAATTACCATTTTCAAGTATATATATGATATATCTTTTACTATTGGATGGGTCAGACGTGGCAACATTGGATGCCTCACGAAAGTTGTATATCGCTTAAAAAAAGTTTTATGGTTAGAACATGTAGCTTTAGATTGTCATAATACACTTTGTATCGAAATCTTCTTAAAAGGTATATGTGATAGATAACTAGCTTAGTAATATCAGTTTATTCTTGATGGTGATGCAGAGATTGCTAAAAAGTTGCTAGAAAAGTGCCCGGATCTAGCTAATAGGAAGGACATCAATGGATCTTTACCGTTGCATGTTGCTTGCAGAAAAGGGCAATTGGAGATTTCAAAAATTCTGTTAGAAATGGACCGCGACCAAGCTTTGCAGTTTGATAACAAAGGCTACACTCCTTTGCACTTAGCTGCCATAAACGGCAACGTAACCATCCTAGAGGAGTTTGCATCCGTAGCTCCTTCATCCTTTGAGCTTCGGTCAAAACATGGAGAAAATGTGTTCCATCTAACCATGAGATTCAATAAATTGGACGCCTTCAAATACATAGATGGTGTCCTCAAAGGCACAGACCTGTTCTACCAACTAGACAAATTTGGCAATACTATTCAACATCTTGCACAGATTAGAGGTTTTCCCCAGGTGTGATTTTATTTTATTTTATTTTTATTATTATTATTTTTTTCTATATGCTTTTCACTAGCAATGTAAACTCTAGTAAACTCGCTAGTGCTAGTCCTTCAACGCGAGGCGGTGTGAAGCTTTTTCGAGCGATGGCGGTGAGAAATGAGCATTTTGATTTTTATTAGTCGTTTGGCAAAGGAGCGTGAGCTTTCCTATTTTTAGGAATGCTCAATTTTCCAATCTTCTTTAAGAAGGTGTGAGCGGTGAGCTGCACAGTTACTGCTCACTACTACAATTCACAGCTACTTTTGCCAAACACACCCTAAACTTGATGCCCTAAAAGCTTTTGAGGCCTTGTGGGTCTCACCTCGCGCACACCCTGAAAGATGGCACTAGTAAGTTGTTTAGTCAAATTTACTTTGGTTTATGTCACTAAATAAATACATGTTCATTGCAGTTTGCAGAATACATGACTGAAACAAAAGAGCAAATTGATCATCAAGAGTCTGAGAAGCATTCAGGCATCCGGAATCAAACTGAGCTGGCAACGACAGCCGAGAATGTTTTCAGTCACATTAATCTGCCAGAAAATCAAATAGTTGTTGTTGCCAACTCACACGAAGGAGAAGACTCACTCTGTACTTATTCACCTAGTGGCTCAACCTGTACTTTTTCAACTAGTGTAGAAAGAAAGCCTCGTAAGAATCGGCCAAAACAAGAACATCATGACTTGTACAGAGAAGCACTACTAAATGCAAGGAACACAATTATACTGGTGAACATCTTGATAGCAACAGTCACATTCACAGCAGGTATAACCCCACCCGGTGGGGTCTATCAAGACGGGCCTCTTAAGGGAAAAGCAATAATGGGCAAAAAACGAGCTTTCAAAATCTTTGCTGTCAGCAATCACATAGCACTGTTTGTGTCCCTTTGCATCGTTGTAATCCTAGTCAGCATCATCGCTTTTAAACGGAAATCACTAAAGATGATACTAGCAGCAGCTCACAAGGCCACGTGGGTGGCATTATCATTTATGGCAGTGTCGTATGTAGCAGCAACTTGGGTTATCATGCCAACGCCTTACGAGAATCACAGAATGAATTGGGTCCTAGAAGCTTTATTGACTATCTGCGCCGGGACTCTTGGATTTACCTTTTTTGGGCTAGGAGTTATGCTTATAAAGCATCAGTTGAACAGGTTGAGGCGGGAAGAGGAGGCTAAACGGTCGAGGCAGACAAATTCAGATGTTTATACCACGTCAGGATTATTTGCTATTTGATTCTAGTGCCAAAACTATAAACTGAATTAAAACCAGCCACTCGTTATCAGTGAGACAGATAATGGATTAGCATATAACTAGTGGTAGTTCTAGTTTCTGTTATGTAGCTTGAGGTTAACTTCAATAAACACTTTTGTTAATGTTGGGAATGCTTAGTCACAAGATACGTTAAAGTGCCCGTGATCCACATCGCACCCAAAGGGGTACTACAAACCTGGAGCGTCAAAGTGATGCTTCCGATTGTTTGACTAGGAAATTTCTGTTATCAATTATTATAGGCCACAAGGTAACACATTATCTAGTAAACCGTACCGAATTTTAGGGACCTAATGTAATGTGCTTCTGAATCGCAGTCCTGTACCGAAGCTGCTGATATTAAGCTAATTTAAATTTGGCTTCTAAAATCAAATAATTCTGATTAAACTGCAATAACAACATAGTTAACAGATCTTTCTAACTAATGAGTGGTCCGTACTTTGTGGATAAATGCACTCATTCATGAAACAGTCAAAAAAATGTAACATAGGAGTTAACTGCCACAAAAACATTTAACAAAAATTGACTTTTTTGGAATTTAGGACTTTTATAAATAGAATTTTTAAACTGACTTGGGTGGTGTTTGTTTGTGACTTAATCGACTTAATATGAAAAAATCAATTCATTAAGTCATATTAAAACTGTTTGTTTGTGACTTAATAGAAATATATTGAAAATATTAAGAATAAAACGGGTTGTCTGCGTTAAGTCATCTCTTAATTAGAAATGACTTAATGAAAAAATTTAACAAACAAGCCCTTACTACATTTAATAATTGATAAACCAAACTTTAAAATCGATTATTTGCACATTACTTAATAACATTAAATTGCATGTTACAATGATAAGATATAACTACATATTTGTAGTTTAAAATCATAACCCTAAAATTTGAAGATAATAATGTTACGTATTAACCTATTCGCCATCTCACATCACAAGCACACAACTACTAAAAAAAAAGTCACTCCTAAATATAGGACTCGCCCCCGCTGTTTAACGCGAATACGATGCTAATTAAGTTAAATACTTAAATTAGATTAACCAGGTTGATCATAACTTTTCGTATAAGTAGACCATATAATTGTTAAATCTTAATTAGTTTTGAAGCGTTTAGAACTCAAAAGGTGGCCCATTAAACGTGACTAATAATAAGTTACAAAGTAACGGTTAACTTGTAAATAGTAAAAGTCATCAGTCAAAACCCCACGTCTTCACGTTGCACACCATTTTCTACCTCCAAAATAACCCTTTAATCTCCCTTCACTTTTGTGTATATATATTTACCACACACCCTTTTAACCCTCATTCACAACTCTCACATTTGCAACCACAAAACACACACACATTTGCATTTGCCAAAACACAAACAAAAATGCCTTCTTCTTTTACTTGCTTAGCTACTGTTTTCATCGCATGCGCTATTGCCACTGTCGCGGCTAAGGAATACCAAGTTGGAGGTGCTGTTGGTTGGCGTATCCCGGCTGCTAATGAAACTGAACTCTACAATGTTTGGGCTTCAAGACGACGCTTTCATATTAACGATACTCTAAGTAATGTTTTATTTATCAAGATGCATGCTTTTTATTAAAGGGTTTTTAGCCTAGTGGTATAAAAATGACTTCTTGCTATTTTTTTTTTTTTGTGTTTTCGTGATCAGGGTTTCGATATACTGATTCTGTGGTGATAGTTGAGAAATATGGTTTCTTCCATTGTGATGCATCCCAGCCGATAGTCTACTACAATACTGGTGATACTGTTGTGAACCTTGATAAACTTGGTGTGTTTTATTTCATCAGTGGAAGCGAACAACGTTGTAACAAAGGGCAGAAGATGATTGTACATGTGACGGCTGCACGCTATCATCCTCCAACAATTGCTTCTGCTCCTATCTATGACCCGTACCGTGATGCAATGGCTCCTGCGCCTACTTTGGGCTCTGGTCCGAGTACTTCTTTGGAGACTGGGTTAGCAGTTTCAGTTTCTGCGTCTATCATGGCTTGTGTTGTTGCTCTAGCGGGTCTTGGGTTGTGCTTGGTGCAGCCTTAGTTCTGCTGGTTATGGTTTTTGGCTTGCGGTTATTGAAGTTTATTGTTCTTCTTTTTATCAAGAATTTTATGATTTATGTTATGTAGTTTTGAATTGAGTGGTCTTTGGTGTCTTTATTTAAACAATTTCGTTACTTTTGATTGATGTATTTGAACCTTGTTTTGAGCAATTGATATGATGATTTTATAAATCTCAGTTTGCATTACATACATAAAAATCTGTTTAGCAATGCTGTATATTATACTTTTTTGAATCATGTTATTTAAAACTAGATTAACTGTAAAAATGTAGTTACTGTAATGATATGTAGCACATTAACTCTTGTATAAAAATGTTAGTATAATGTTTTGACAAGCTTAATCAGTTTTAACTTGCACAAAGCTTGTTAACCAGGTTTCTTGCTCTGATAATTCTAAGTCACTATTAGCTTGTTAAACTCTAGTATTGATCAACGACGTGCATGGAGTATTTCAAGCTTACATATGACTGTATCATCGACAATAGCAGTTTTTACAGGAATTGTTTACATGTGTTATATTGGCTTGTGAATTAGTTAATGCCAGTTCAAAAGAGCTTTAACTTTAAGTACTAATTCCTATATTTTGATATACGAGTGCTATGCTACATGACTACATCAACAAAAGAACTAGAAAAATGAGTTGACATGTTTTAATTGGTGCCTTTTAAATAATTTCTCTTTATTTTTTTATTAACCCAATCAAAACATGATACTTTATTTTTGTGGATGTTTTCTTAGTTTTTTTATATAGTGGTGTGTTGGTAAAACTAAACAGAACTGTAGAATGGTAGTGCGTAAAATGATAACATAATAGCCTATTTGTTCTTCTTTTTTAATAACATGTTTGGTAAATTAGTTAAATGTAATTATAATATGTAAAATGACATAAAAGGACAAATCTATAATTGTAAATAAATGTTTGGAGGGTATATTAGTAATTTAAAGTTTTAACAAATTCATGACATTTAAAAACTTCATGAATCATTTTTCATTTTGGTATTTGTTTAAAATAAAAACTTGAAGTTGATGTGTCCAAACCAGATTTCTTGTTTTGGAGAGATTATTTTTATAAAAAAACTACAATTTCTAAAAAGGCTGCGTCACCAAACAGGCCATAGTATAACTCTTGATACAACAATGTCTAAAACAAACTTTCAAAAAGAAACATCTTTTATATAATAAAAAAAAATACTATTTTTGATTATTTTACTAACATAATTTTATTGACAAAAAATTGGGCCATTGAGGTTGCTCTATTTTGACACCGCAAAGTTGAGCATTCTATGGTGAAGAAATTTGGTGGAGGAAAAAAAACAAAAATATAGGTATTAAATTTGAAAAAAAAAAAAAAAAACAAAAAAAAAAAAAAAAAACAAAAAGGGGCAATTAATATAAATATATTGATTGAATTTTCATAAAAACGTTGATTGGCGTATACAATTCGTATTCTTAATTATACGCTAATTTTATAAGCATTATTCTATTAGTGACGATGAGATGGACCCACTTACAAACCAATAAAACACTTCAATATCTCTTTAGGCATAAAATTATCGCACATTTAGGTCTCGATTATTTTTGTGGTGTTTTTCTTTTATTTGATCCCTTTCTTTAACCAACATTGAGGAGTTAGGATGCCTTTTTTTTTTTTTTTTTTTTTTTTTTTTTTGTATTGTTCTTCAGTTTAGTTCGTAATAAATGTTGTCTTTCTAAAAAAATTATATGGAGTTAAGTGTAAACTTATAATTTTTATGTTTTTTAATAACTTTAGAAAATAAACAAATACCCCTTAGACTTTATAAATATCAAAATGAATACACGAGTTATTGTGTACGTAAATATATACACTAGGTTATGCGATATCTGAACAACTCATACTATTCCTCTTTATGAGTTTTGTTAATGATATCAGAAAATAAAGACTCGTGTTACTTCTTTATAAGTTTAACTCATGCATACACGGGTTTGAGAATTAAATCTGGTTACATTATTATTAACGGAGGATAAATATCGAGACGAGTTAGTGTAATATGAAAATAAATACACGTTATTATAACGACTCATGTGATTTTTATTTATAGTTTATATAAGAGCACTTGCAACTTGCAGCGTTCAACGCCCCAGGCGTTATCCGCGTTAACCATTCCATCCTCGGCGTTAAGCGGTAGTTATCTTGCTCACGTTAACGGTTAACGGCGTTAAAGTTAATTTTATTTATTTATTTATTTATTTACTTTTTTAAATGGGTTTGGTGATGCGTGTGTGTTTTTAAGTGTGTGTTTGTAACGGTTTGTGTGTGTGATGCGCGTGTGTGTGGGAGAAGGAGGAAGGAGAGAGAAAGGGTTTTTTTTTTTTTTTTTTTAACTTATTTTAAATTTATAATTGTTATTTGTATTTTTAAGTGTTATATTGTTTACTAAAATAAGTAATATTAGTTTAGAGGTTTAATTTGTAAATTTTATTTTTTAAATAAAGTGGGGCCCAAAATGTTGAGTTAAAGTTGAGTTATGATTGCGGATGTTTTTGGGTGAGTTAAGGTGAAATGTTAAAGGCGATATAGTCTTGTGTGCGGTGTTAAAGGTTAACTTGCGTTATGATTGCAAGTGCTCTAAGGACATCTAGAAAATATTTTAACAAAATATATTTTAACTTCATCGACAATCATTATGAGACTATTAAACTACGCGTATTGTATACAACATGATATCAATCGATGTATAAAAATTGGTCAACTCGGCCGATTAACCGATTAATCGTTAATCACCGAGTACTTGTCGATTTTGAAAATCGGTCAAAAATCGGCCTAGGAAAAAATCAACACTAAGCGATCAAAAATCGGTGAATCGACCGATTAATCGGCCGAATCGGTCAAAATCGGCCAAATCGGTCATTTAAAAAAATTAATAATTTAGGCATTCTCTTAATTTTGGATCGTATATTTCATTTATAACGATGATAAGCATCATAATCGAATTTGAGCGCTTTTATTGAGGTTTGGAAACATGCGCGCCGGAATCGGTTAAGATTTTTAGTTTGGTCTCAAAATACCAAAAATTGCGAAATACTCAATCAGATTAATCACCGATTAATCCCGACTTGACCGACATTACATTAGCTGAGGTGGTCGTAGGCCACGTCCGGTCACGATTTTGCAACATTGATATCAATAGTTAAATTTAAACAACAATATGAACTTCAACACTCATGTCAGTTAAATAAAGTTAAATCTTTTATCCAACGAAAGATTTTACAAAATATTAATCGATATTAATATATAATGAAAAAGTTTATATAAAAACTTATGCATAATTATTATGGAGTAGTTTTACTTATAACTTCAAATTTTTTGCTATAACAAAACTTGTATCTAACACCATTTATGATAGATTGCTCCTCCACGTCTACTCACCTCATAATATCACATTCGACACCATTTTGAACCACCAAATTCAAGCACCCTTTACCCTTGTGTTTCATATTATTGAGAAGCTTTTCATCCCACTATAAAAAGCCATAAAGTATAAAACAACTTTTTTAATCGCCTGCAGATTACATCAAATAATGTACTATAACTTTTCGATATGGACTTATGTTATATTCTTATAAGAAATAATAAAAATAATATGATGATTTTAATTTTAAAGTATTCTGTTTGGTTACTTGTGATTAATCGTATTTGAAGCCTGTTTTGATTAACTGATATGATAATTTTATAAGTATTCTGTTATATCAAACTCAGTTTGCAATGCAGTTTCAACTTACATAAACTGTTGTGGTATAAAAATGGTGGTATAATGTTTTGACAAGCTTAAGCAGTTTCAACTTGCACATAGCTTGTTAACCAGGTTTTCTTGCTCAGATAATTCTAAGTCGCTATTTGATCAACGACGTGCATGAACATTCACGTAAAAGACCTGTATTTTCTTATATTTCAAGCTTTACATATGACTGTATCATCGACAATAGCAGTTTTTACAGGAATAGTTTACATGTGTTATATCAGAATTTGAATTATTTAATGCCAATTCAAGTTCATCAAAACAGCTCTAATTTACTAATTCCTATATTTTGATACAACAATGTCTGAAACAAACTGTTCAACAAAATACATTACATCGCTATAAGATAAACGCTTTACAAAACTTGGGTCGCCACTGTCAACCTTGGTCTTAAAAATACAAAAGTTCACACTACTCAACCTTTCCTAATGATCATTTTGACGTTAAATTTAAACGATCACGTGACAGACAGCTTAACCTGAGTGTCCTCTGTTATACAGTACAACATATCTGATTATCGGGTGCATGCGTGTTTTGCCATTTTATCTGCAAGAGCATCTCCACCGTAAGAACAAGACTTGCTTCTTTCTACCTACAGAGAACTATAAAATTCAACACTTATTCTTAAGTTTATCAAGACAAAAAAAGATAGCATGTTTTGCTGCAGAAAACATGGTAATGTAGATTATATGGTGACCATTTTGACCTGTTGCCAAACACTGGGTCAATGTGTGTTTATTTTGCATCCAACGGGTCGAATAGGTCAATGAGGTTGAAAGTCACCCAAAGTGTTTATAATGCTTGAACTCGTTTCTTTAACTAAAATTACATTAGTTTTGTATAACAAATTAGAAGTTTAAAGAAGTGTTGACGAGTCGGCCAGCCCCATTTGTAACTACTCTATGAATTTATCTGGTTTGGCCCATTACCCAACCCGCACAACCAACACATTTTGTACCTTTAAAAGATTATAACACTGATTGAAGGAAGTGTTTTTCTGTTAGAACACAAAATAGACGGGTCTGGTTGAACACCATAGTAAATTACACTATAAAATAAATATAGAGACAAAATTGAAGACCTTCAAAATTTTTATGAAACTTGACTTTTGTACATCATATAGTTGCCTGCCTAGTTTCTTCCTTGTGCTTCGTTATCACTGATTCCATCTGTGCACGTTTATAGCCCTCATATCAAGTATACTTGGCGGACTAGGTTTAATAACGCCATGCAGCTCAACTAGGTCAATAAATTCTTGTTTGTTCAAACTTCTTTTCTCGACAAGTGCATCAACAACAGCATCCATTAGTCTCCTATTTTGCTCGAGAATCTGACATACAAAACTATTAGTTCAAAAAAGAAAAATCTGGAAATAATCAAGTAGCGTCTAAGATAAGTCACATGTTATATACCTCTTTTGCACGTCCGTAGCACATGTTGAGAATCCGCAATGCCTCAGTGTCAATATCCTATTATTCAAATCATCCATCAGATATATGAATGAAAGATTAATGCATTTTAAAGTTGCAAAGGCAATCAAAACTCAAAAGTAAGTACATTTATTCGATCTGCAACCCAGAAATTAGATACACCATAATATTTGTCTGAAAGGCCACCAAGAACAAACTGCCGTGCAGCTGACCTAGCATTGTCTGCTGTTTCCGCCATATTGTACTCAACTGCAGAGATTAAATTCAAAACATTATAGGTTTGTGCTGTTAATAGCACAGTTTAGTCAATTTAATCACGGAAGTCAAAATTGAAGTAATCTCACCTGACTCGCACCATGCCAAATTTCATCAGCTGCTCGTGGTGCTAATTGAACAGTAATATGATCTAATAGCGATTGTCGACTGTGTAAGTTCAAAAACTGATATTAGTAAAAAAAAGTGGGATAAGAAAGATAAAAAGGTAAACAAAAGTTAATATAATCTGCACCTTAGTAACCCTTCCTTAAACTTGATATGATCCATTTTCACCGCACATAACCCAATTCCTACCAGCTCTTGGAGCAATATTAATCTGTTTAAAACAAAGCGTTACTAAGATTATCGTCACTCATCCATAACACAAAATCAAATCAAATGAAGGCTGAGAATCATACAAATTCGATATTTCTAAGATCCTGGAAGTTCACTGCTACAACAGCCATAGCCGCTTCATTAATAGCCACTTGCTTCCACATCTCAAGGCTCCTCTCTTTCTTATCAAGCATTCCTCTTTCTTCTATTTGTGCAGCTTGTAACAAGTCATCCGTGGTTATCTACATAAGCAGTATCTGTTATTTAGATTCTACTTTTTTAAATAAATATGAATGATTAATACATACCTCGGTTCTTCCATCACGCATCATGTTAATTGCAGCAACCTCAACGATATTTGCCAGCTCAGCACCAACCATTCCGTCAGTCATAGCCGCAACAGCAGCATAGTCTACATCTTCGGCCATTGGTTTCTTACGAGCATGCACCTAGTCGAATTATAAAACAAAAACTTTAACAGTTGGATACAAAACACTGATAAAGCGTATAAAATAGACGACCCTTTATTTAAGATTTTGACCAGACCTTCAAAATCTCGACCACGTCCTATTAGACCTGGTTTAGGTATAAAGATTTTTCTATCAAAACGTCCTGGTCTGACAAGTGCAGGATCTAGGATATCTGGTCTGTTTGTGGAAGCAATAGTGATCACGTTTCCTCTGCCTTCAAATCCATCTAAGCAGACAAGGAGCTGACGTAAACAAAACCTTACTTCAATTCATGCTCAATCATCAAATGATGTAGTAAAAGGCTAAAAGCTTAAATATGGAATACAATCAAAATATGACCTGATTTAGAGTTGCATCACGTTCTTGTCCACCAGAACCCTTTATCAAACCACGTTCTCTTCCAACCGCATCCAATTCATCAATAAACACAACCGATGGAGCCTGTCATAAACGTGATATAAGTTTAAAAACGGGGAAAACAGTACAAAATTTAAATGCAAGTGAAGCCAAAACAAATTCTCACACTATCTCTAGCTTCTTGATAGAGTGCTCGGACACGTGATGCACCAACTCCAACATATATTTCCACAAACTGGGATGCAGAAATCGAAAAAAAGTTCACACCCGCCTCACCAGCAACTGCTTTTGCCAACAACGTCTTTCCCACTCCCGGGGGACCACAAAGCAGTATACCACCTGATATAATAACTCAATGATTAAGAACTAACAACGAGTATAGGCACATAAAGTGAAGTGAGGGGTGTACCTGGAATTTTGACACCTCGCCTGCGGTAAATTTCCCCATGTGTAAAAAACTTAACAATTTCCTCAAGTTCAAGTCGTATTTTTCCAAGCCCAGCCACGTCTGTAAACTTCACATCAACACCTCGTTCCAAGTACTGAGAAAGTCTAGTATTCTGCGCACGACGAACCCTAGCACCAGATTTCATAAACTGTTGAGCCATTTTCATATACGGGTTCTCCTCACCCTGTTTCCCTTCCTCATCCTCGTCATCCCCCGGTTCAAGTCCCGCCATCCCCCTTTCCAACTCCTTCATCTTCCTCTTCTCCTCCGCTTCCGCTTTCTCAATCTTCAACCGATCCTCGTAATCCCTTTTCTGCTTCTTATAACTCAAAACCACCGTTTGGTAAAATATAACAAAAAACAACAACCCAATACCCAACGTGACATTCGAATCACGAGCCAGCTCTTTCCACATATTCGACATCCGGTAATACTTTACCCGCGCCTCGTTCATCGCCTGCTCACTATTCATCTTCTGCATCTCCATCTTCATCTTCCGCTCCTCCATCTTCTTCTTCGCCCTGGCCGCTTTCTCCATCCACGCCATCTCCTTCCCAACGCCCAACATCTCACTACTCCTACTCTTCTTAAGCTCCTCACGCTTCCTCCTCAGCTCCAACACCTTCTTACTCACCGGCTTCGGCTTCACAAACGAATACATCCACATAGGCACCCTCGCCAAAAACCCCAAAAACGGCTTAGGCACCTCCGGCATTTTCACCGCCGGACTATACGCTTGGACACAAATCTCATCAATACCTAAATCCCCCCACTCCTCCCAAAACCTCTCGTCCGTCACAACAGACGGGACAACAACTCTAACAACCTTATTATCATCTAGAACCGCTAGCACAACCACACTCCTATCTCTCAAGCCTTTACCGGGGTTTAACTACGTGCTTAAGCCTATTCTCGCGCCTTAAGCAGTAACTCGGTATACGCTATCCTATTGCTAACTAGAGGTAATCCTAGTGACCAGTTTCTCCACTCTTGTGGAGTTAAGGCTGGTTCGGGTTTTTTCGGAGGGCGTTTTTTTTGTGTTTTTTGTGTTTTCTGCATAGTTTGGGCCGCGAAAGCGGGTTTCGTTATCGGTAAGGATGCGGAGAGTACGGTTAGAGTTACGGAGAGTTTGAGTAACGTTAGTGTGTTGAGTTTGTGATGTTTTGATGATTCATCTTCTTCTTCTTTAGTGTTTGTGCATGTGATTAATTTAATTGATGATGAATTAGGGCTTCGTGAGTGTCTAATTGATGAGATTGGGGGGAATGCTGATGATGTGATGGAATGAAATGATGACATGATTAATTGATTGTGATGAAATTGAATTTTATTATATAAATATATGAAGAGAATGAGTTACCGGTTGATAGTTGACGGAGAATGATCCGGTGGAGTTGCTGGGTGTATACTGTATAGCCGGAGAAGTGGCCGGCGGGAGGTTTAGGTGGATGGGTTGAAGATAAAAGGTTCCATTTTAGCAGCTAATTTACTACTGTATCACTGTATGTGTTATTCTATTCTATTTGTATCAACAACAACAACAAACCCAATCCGTAGGGGCGGTATGGGAGAGTAAAATGTGACGGATCGTCTCTGTCAACGAATGTCTGGGAGTAAAGGCTACTTCAACGAGACACTCTCCGCAAGTGCGGTTGTGCGGGTGAGAAAAAAGAAGAAGCGAAAGGCGAGGCGGCGTCAAGAAAGGTAAAGGTGGCGGCGAAAGCAAAACAAAGTGCGCAAACACGCACAACAAAGCACAAACAAACAAACAAGAAACCCAAGAAAGAACCAAGCAAAAGGCACAAAAGCAAAGTTTCCCAACTTTCCCAACTTGCAAAACGGTCGCGAGGTTCAGTGTTGTTGCAGTAAGTCCAAACATTAAATGCAAAGCTTCACGACTTGGCAAAAAGCGGTCCACGAGGTTTAGCGGCGTTGCAAGATAAGTCTTGTAAAATTAATTGCTAACTATAGCAACTGGCAAAATTAGTCCTGGGTTTAAGTGTCACCATTGCAGTAAGTCCTTTGAAGCCGTCTACATTGCGTCGCGGGTTTACACTCGTATATACTAAAGATGGGGAGGAAAGTTCTTCTTCTGATAACTTCATTAACATTAATTGCTATCTTTATCAAAATGGCAAAAATAGTCCCTAAAGTTTAGTTATCGTCATGAACTAAGTCCTTTTGTAAGTTTCTACCATTAATTACTATCTATAACACTTTGACAAATATAGTCCTTAAGGTTTAAGTGTCCTTGCAAACTAAGTCCTTTGTAGCATTAATTAGTATGTATAGCCATTTAACGAAAATAGTCCCTAAGGTTTAATTGTCTTTGCAACTAGGTCCTTGAGGACTAACGATGTACCATAATTAAACTTTAAAGGGCCGTTACATAAAAACATAACGGTCACTGCTTGCTTGACAACGCGATTCTTGCTCGTTCTTTCGCTTGTAATTCACTTTTCTTGGTCGTAAGTTACTTTATAGTAGGTAGAGCATCTCGGACGAAACGGAAACCAAGTGAACCGGATGAATCAAAGCGAACCAAACTACATTCGGTTCGATTTGATCTATATCCTAACGGTTTTGATATCGGTTCGGTTCGTGCGACCCAAACCGAAACAACACACATAAACCATACAAACCGAACCGACCATATTTGGTTCGGTTTGATTCGATTTTTGCAAAATTGGTTCTCGAATCGGCTTTTGTCGTTCGGTTCGGACTTTAGTCGTTTTCATTGATGTTGTAAAAGCGAACTACTGTGACGGCTTAAGCGGCGCTTAAGCGCTAGCGGGCATACATACGATTTAGAACAAATCGGCCAAGCTAGGAGGAAAAGTCAAAATCGGTCAAACAACCGCTGGGCGGTCAACGAAAGTCAACAAAAGTCAACATTTAAAAAAAAAAAAAATAGGGTTTTAAATTTCAATTGGGGTTTTTCTAATTCGGGTTTTAATTTTGAAACCCTAGTTGATTTGGAGTTATGGATCCAAAATTGAAACCTAGTTGACTTTAATTGGGGTTTTGATTTTCTTAATTTTGTTTTAATTGGTGGAGGGAGGTTGAAGAGAAGAAGAAGAAGTGAAATTAGGGTTATTAATGTTGTATGCTTGCAATAATAAGTGTTTTCTTGCCCATTAAAAGTTTATACAATAAGCACAACAAATAACTCATTGGGCTTTAATAAAGTATACCAAAACTTAATCAAAACAACACATAATGTAAATTTTGCAACATATACAAAAGATATATAATTAAAAAATTAATATAATTATTTAAAATATATAAATTATGCATATTTTATATCAAATACATATAATTTTACATTTTTATATAGAAAAGTTCAATCCTTAAAGCGCGCTTACGCCCGCTGGGTGGCTTGCGCAATGGCGGTGATCGACCGCCGGCTGGCCTAACGATTTTCAGACGCTCGCTCATTTCTACTCTATATAACGAATTGACCAACTAGCAACTCTTTAAAATCAAACTAGCCAGGTAACTAAGCATTCTGACGATTATCGCGTAAGTAAATATATTTTTAAAAAATGTTACAACATATTATTAAAATATAACAACAAAATAAGTATTATTATACAAATATTTACTAATATGATGTTCGCGTAATGCGACAACAAAATCAAATAGTATAATAACAGTTGTTGCGTGCCGTATAAGTTATAACATCGAAATCATTATTTAATTATATCTTAAAAAATGTACTTTAAAATATTGTAAGTAATGTTACTATGTTGTAACCAATATAATTATATAATAAGTAAATGTTTAAGCTAAAAAATTTAATACCAATATATCTTTATTTAGCATGTCTCAAATAATTTATAATGTATTATAGTTAAATTTACTAGTCACTCATTGTCAAGGAGTGTTTGTTTTTTAGTAGGTGTTTGAGATTTTTTATTTATTTATTTATTTATTTTTCTTCTTTTGATTCTGTTTAAAACAAATATTTATAATATATTTTTTTTGAAACCCATGTTTAGATTTGCTTGTTTTATAATAAATGCAATATATATGCAAAATTAATAATTATAATATAAATTCTCAGAGAAGTTCATTTTTAAAATGTTTAAGGTTAAATATGAGAGTAAAAATTCATTTTAATTTAGTATCTATTAATTAACATATAATTAATTAGCTCTTACATACTTGAAAAAATGTTTTTCTCGCTTTTATAAGCGGAAAAATAAGCATTGTTTGGATTGAAAAAATATTTTTCTAATTAATAAACATAAAAAGCTTAAAAGTAAGTGATCTCAATCGCCCTTTCAATAATTTATTATTATTATTATTTATATATATATATATATATATATATATATATATATATATATATATATATATATATATATATATATATAATCTAGAATGTCAACATGCGCTGCGTGGTCTTAGATAGTATTTTATGCGAACAAATGTTTTGAGGTGGTTATGTGATGAGATGGTGGTGGCAGTGGCGTGATAAGTATAGTTATATGTGTTTCTTTCCGTTTAGTGAATTCGTTTGACAACACTTGAATGTATATGAGTTAGTTGTAAGTGTTTGTTTGGGTTCGTAACTTTCACGCGACATCATTATTCCGCATATAAAAATACCCTCCATGATCTCTTACAGCGTCAAACAACCCAAAAGTATATGATTTTGACGAATCAAGATTATATTGATTGGAATAAATGAAATAAAGGTTAAAGTTGTAAAATTTGAATTAAAATAAAATAAACCCACTAAAAATATAAAACTAAAAACTCATAAAATATATTAAAATGGATGTTGAATTAAAGAGCGTAAAATTTTAGAAAATATGGTGAAATTAGATTATAATATAAATAAGTAGATAAAAGATATTTTAATTTGAAAATAAAGATGAATTTTTAGTTGAGAAGTGACATGTCGTTTTATAATTGGACTCCTTATCTTAATTTTTGGTGGTTAGGAGTTAGGCTTGGAGTTTGTTAAAAGTTAGAACTTAGAGCGCAAGGTATCGTGGATACAAATAACGTTATTGGTTTCTTACTTCAGGTATGTACATCATCATCTGGCCAATAACATACCAATCACTTAAACACCCCTCCCATAACACATCACTAACGTGTTATTGGGTCCCACAAAATACCCCACTAAAAATATCAAACCACTCACAATCTGATAAAAAGAATTAAAAATAACAAAAGGTACACAATTTTCTCTTTGGCGTGAGCGAATGTAATGGCTCATTTCTTTGCATGAATTTGGCTCACTTGCATGGTATGGTTTGGCGTGTTATTGGTTCAAAAAATTGCATTTGGCATGTTATAAAACAACCATACCCTTTGCTCTTAGGTTTGTTAAGTATGATAATAAATCTCCGTGATTAGGCTCATATCTTAATTTTATGCGTTATAATATATCTTTCCGTAATAAGCAAGTAAAAAGTCGAATTTTTAAGCCTTCTAATTTTATAAGGCCTAAATACATTATAAAGTAGTATATATATATATATATATATATATAGGATAAAGATCGAATAAAAGACGAATATCCGTAAAAGATAAAAGATTTTTTTCAAAAAGTTCACGAAAAATTCCCAAAAATCCCACAAGATCGGGTATGATGGTGCATGAAAAGTTGTGAAAACTTTTTCTAAAAGTGGATATTTTTAGAAAAAAATTTATGAAAATATCGTTTACGCATTAAATCTTTTTTGTGCATCAAAATTGGTTTTGCAGACCCAACTTTTGACTTTTTCATCAAAATAACATTCGCATCGTTAAAACAAGTTAAAAATTTTGTGCATCAAAATTTTTTGCATATCAAAATTAGTTTTTGTGCATTAAAAAAACGTATCAAACTCAAAATTATAAAAATGTTTTCACAAAAGTTTTATGCACCAACATACCCGATCTTGTAGGATTTTTGGGAATTTTTCGTGAACTTTTTGAAAAAAAATCTTTTATTCTTTTTACGGATATTTGTCTTTTATTTTAACTTCACTATATATATATATATATATATATATATATATATATATATATATATATATATATATATATATATATATTAATTGCATCTATCTTACACTTTTTAAACAGAACTTGAGGGTCCGTTTGGTTTATAGATAGGTTTAAGATTAGGATTTGGATTTGGATTAAAATTTGGATTAGGATTTGGATTTGGATTTGATGGAAATAAATGAAGAGAGAGAAAATATATTATTAAATGTAAAAATTATTTGTTTAGTACATTGATACCAGTATAAAATTTTTAATTAATATACTTCTAATAAAAATAGACAAAAAAAGAAAGAAAAAAGAAATCTGAGGTTAGGAATAAATATGGGCCCACAAAACAAGTATTATTGATGAAAACCAACATCAGAGGTGGGTTTTGTGCAATCCCAATATTTAGCAATGTTTTAAAAACCGGTTTTTTTATCGACACGGTTAAGTCATGCCGGTTCATCGGTCACTGGTTCAACCGGTTGAACCATGGTCGAACCGGTTTTCTATACATATATTTTTTCCTATATTTAATAAGTAGTATTGCATAATCTAATAATTTATTACGTTTTATTCATACATTCAATTAAACCTATAAAAGATTGGGACTATATCGATAAGTTCTGCTTTTTAAATCTACGTATAAAAATATACCAAAACTTTCGCCGATTCTAAATTATAAAATGGTTTATAGTAAAACTATATTAATTGGTGATTCTAAGATCATATATGTAACTATAATTTACTAATTTCTAAAATTTTAACAAACATTAGTTATCATCATTTTAACTTTTCAATTAAACTTAGAAAAGTTAATGGGAAAAAAAATTATTTTGTTAATTTTTTGATAAAAGTCGTGACCCGTAGGGTTTATCAAACCGGTCAACCCGGTCAACGAAAACCGAGTTCAATCAGGTTCTCAACCACGCAAAACTCGGTCCTATCCTACCGGTCTCGAGCTGGTTCCGGTTCAACCGGTTGAGCCGTCGGGTCAACCCGGTTTTAAAACATTGATATTTAGTCATGATGCCAATATTTAAAACCCATGTATGTCTACCAAACAACTTTTATAATGCCTAAACCTTTCCTAACACTCAAACCCATAAACCAAACCGCACCTAAACCGATAATCGTTTAAGGTAGTTTGGTTTAAGAAATGAGTTAGGATTAGGATTAGGATTAGGATTGGTTGGATTTGAATTTGGATTTGGATTTTATGTAAGAGAAAAAAAATGTAGTATAAAATATATAATTGATATAATATTATTATTTTTAAAATAAATAAAAGAAAAATAATTAAATTTATTGTTAAAAATAAAGTCTAAACTAAATGATTGGTTGTGATGAAATGTGGCCCTACTACTTTTGGAAAAAGTACAAAGTTGATAGCAGATTCGTTGTAAACCCGATTATTTGCAGGAATTGGTGTATGCCAGATTTTTAGCATCAAACCCAAATATTGGGACCCACTTTTGTTACCAAACATCAAATTTTCAGTTGCAAATCCAAAAGTTATGCCAAAAGCGTTAAACAAACGGACCCTTAGTTTAAAATTTTCTGTCATAATATAACATGGGTTGTCTTTAAAATTTGGCTGCTACCGAATTATTTAATTCTGCTTTAGTTTTACAAGCTTATTTGTCATGTCTTTTTTTTGTTTTTTTATTTTGGGCTTATTTTTTATATTTAAATCATTGTAAACTCAAAAACCAATAAGTAAGTTGAAAAATAAGCTTACGAAATATATGTTAAATAAGCCCACAGGTCTAAAAATAAGTTTAGACAAACAACTCATCAAAACCAAAAAGAACAAGAACAAGTACCTATAGGTAATATGCATTATAAACAAATTGTCATCTAGTTGACACATAAAAAAATGTCATCAGAAATATAAAAGAAGTATCACTAAATTTTTTGTGTGTTTCACCCAAATTAAAAATGGTGCAAGTAGAATTGCACTTGGTAAAAGTCTACTTATATAAGTCACTTTATTTTGTATACTCAAAAATCCTTACATACTAAGGGATAAATCCTTACATTCCATTTAATTTGATCTAATGGTGGGATTAACCTAATATTTAATATGTCTAAACCCAAGTCCATGTTTTTTTTGTCTTTTTATCTTTCTTATTTATTTTCTCATTATTTGTAATTTTTTAATCACTTTTTAATTTCACGTTTTTTTTTTTTTTTTTCGTCCAATTTTCATACGTTTTTGTCGGTTTTCCGCTTTTATACGTTTTAAATGCTGTTTTCACGTTTTAAATGTTTTCATACGTTTTGTCCGTTTTCTTACGTTTTAAATGCTTTTTCCCGTTTTCTTACGTTTTAAATACATTTTCTTACGTTTTCGTCCGTTTCATTCGTTTTCGTATGTTTTCTTACGTTTTATCCGTTTTCATACGTTTCGTCCGCTTACATACGTTTTGTCCGTTTCATACGTTTAGTCATTTCATCTTTTTCTTACGTTTTAAATCATTTTCTTACATTTTCGTCCGTTTTCATACGTTTTTGTCATTTTCTTCGTTTTCGTTCGTTTTCTTACGTTTCTTATGTTTTCTTACCTTTCTTCTTTTCTTACATTTTGTCCGCTTTCACGCTTTCTCTGCTTTCATACGTTTCGTCCGTTCTCATACGTTTCCGTCCGTTTTATGCGTTTTGTGTCCGCTTTCATCGTTTCGCTATTTTCTTACATTTTCGTCCGCTTTCCTATGTTTTCATTCATTTCTTACGTTTCGTCGTTTTCTTACGTTTTTTCCGTTTTCATATCTTTTCATCTGTTTTCTTACGTTTTCGTCCGTTTAACACGTATTCTTCGCTTTCTTACGTTTACATTCGCTTTCTTACGTTTTCGTTTCTTATTCTCATCGTTTTTCATAGGTTTATATACGCCGTCCATTTTTACGTTTTCGTCCATTTTAGGCGCTTTCGTCCGTTTTTAGACATTTCGTCCGTTTTCCTCCGTTTTTATACGTTTTCGTCCGTTGTCGACGCTTTTTCGTTTTCATCGTTTTTATATGCCTTTCATTCGTTTTTATCGTTTTTGTTCGTTTCATACGTTTTCGTTCATTTTGCATTTTTATCGTTTCGTCTATTTTCATATGTTTTCAAGCTTATTATTAAACTTTATTATGTTACATGTCTAATATCAATTGTGATATTTTATTATAAAAGTTAATGTCTAATATTACTTGTGAAATTTCATAAACAAACAAGTATGTTTTTAACCTTTAATATCACCCGAGATATTTCATCGCTTTCAGATATTTTTATATATTATCACCTATGTGTTTCTAATATTTTTATAATTTTACATTACAAGATAGTTTTGTCTTTCGTATGATTGACAAGCGTATTTTGTTAATGCAATCAATGTATTATACTCTTGGTAGAAATAAAAGGGTTAAAGTCTCTTTAGGTGAATTCTTATTTTGTTCAAAAAATTCTAATTTAATGCAACACTTGTTTGATTTTGAGAATATGTCAAGTCTCTATTTTCATAGTTTGCTTCCTTTTTATTCATTTTAATATTTTTAAGTGACACTTATTTATCTCTTGTGATATAACACTGTAAGAAAGATGAAGAGTATTACACTATTAATCATATATGTGTTATCGGTTGTGATCTTTCACTAATAATGTGAAATATTAAATTCATACCAAATGTGATAAGAATTTAGTATTTTATCAAGTATATATGAAAGAAATGATAATAAACATCACTTATTATATTCTTGTGATGATTACATTCATCTTTTTTTTTGTGTTTTGAAAATATTTAGGAAGATTTTGTGTTTTATGATAATATGAAATATTAGAAAATGTGTTTAATCGAAAACAAAGATGTTATGAAACTTTTGTTAGACTTGTGGTGGATTTTTATTTAATGGATCGTTGTGCGTGTTTCGATGGGTTTTATAGCGAATTTAAAATCATGGTTGAATCGCCAACCAAAAGTTATGGTTGAAGAAAGCACATCTTTATAAACAAATTGAGTAGCTCAAACACGCGTGATATCGCGCAAGATATCACGGGTGATATCACATATATCGCGGTGATATCATTGGAGATATCACAAGTGATATAAACTATGATATCACACATGCTATCACCGTAATATCACACGTGATATCGCGGTGATATCAACGATGTTATCGCGCGTGATATCACGTGTGATATCACGCGAGTGAGTGATATCGCGGTGTTTGAGCTTCCCGATTTGTTTATAAAGATGTGTGCTATCTTCAACCATAGCTTATTTTGTTCACGATTCAACCATAGATATTTTAAATCCGCTATAAACCTATCAACATGCACAACGTATCCATTAAATAGAAAAATCCACCACAAGTCTAACAAACGATCATAACATCTCTTGTTTCAGGTTGAACAACTTTATAATATTTCATAATATCATAAAACACAAAATCTTCCTAAATATTTTCAAAAACACAACTATCACATTCTTAGTTGAGTATCACAACGATAACACATACATGATGAAGAATGTAATACTTTTCTTCTTCCTTACGGTGTTATAGCACAAAAGATAAATAAGTGTCACTTACAAATATCAAAATGAAACCGTCAGCGGACAAAAACATATAAAATCGAATGAAAACGATGAAATGGACAAAACGTCGAAACGAACAAACGTGTAAAATAGACAAAACGAATAAAACGAAGAAAATGTATGAAAACGGACGAAACGATAAAAACGGATGAAAACGTCGAAAACGACGAAAACGTAAAAAATTGATGAAAACGTAAAAAGGGATGACAACGTGTGGCGTCGAAAATGGACGAAACGATAACAACGGACGAAAATACATTAAAACGTAAAATACGGACAAAAACGTCTAGAAACGGACGAAAATACATGAAACCTAAAAAGCAGACAAAGCGTATGAAAATTGCCGAAAGCGTAAGAAAGCGGACGAAAACGATAAAGCGTAAAAGCACGTCTAAAACGTGTGAAAATGGACGAAAACGAAGAAACGGACGAAACGATGAAACGAACGAAAACGTAAGAAAATTGACGAAGGTTAAGAAAACAAACGAAACGATGTAACGGGACGTGGCGGGCGAATGTGAAAACATACGGCGTGTGAAAATGCGAAAACGATATAACGGACGAAACGTCGCAATGTATTTAAAATGTCTAAAACGGACGAAACGTGTGAAAGCGGAAAAACGTCTAAAACATAATGAAATGTATATAAACGTATGAAACGCGTCGAAACGCGAAAACGGACTAAACGCCGAAACGGATGTAAACGTCAAAACGAAGAAATCGAGCGAAACGTAAAAAATGACGAAAACATATGAATCTGACGAAAACTTATAAAACAAACAAAAAATATGAATACGGATGAAAGCGTATAAAAGCGGAAAAAAAAAACTTGAATAAGAAAACGTGAATTTAAAATTAAAAAATAATGAAAAAACGTGAACTAAAAAAACGCTATTCCACAAAAAAAAAAAAAAAAAAAAAAAAAAATGAATTTGAAATAGTAACGTGAATTAAAAAAAAAGAAAAACATGAATTTAAAATAGTAACGTGAATTCCAAAAAATTAAAAAATAAAAAATAAAAATTAATAAATAAGAGTATGAAAGACAAAAAAAGGGATAAAAAAAACATGAACTTAAGTTTAGTATTAAATCTTGGGTTTATTCCCACCATTAGATTAAACTAGATGGATGGTGAGGATTTGTCCCTTGGTAATCACCAAATTAAGAGTAAGCATTTGAAAATTCCTCCTACTTATATTAACAAACAAAAAAAAATGTGACTACATAGCTTTTGCCTTTTGTGACATATTTCGTCTATAAAAAATGACATCAATTTCAAAATTTTTAGTTTTGTCTACACTTTTAAAAAGTGTCACTAGAATGTTAAATTATATGGCATTTTTTTTTGCTTTTATAACATTTTTTTTTTTACTTTTGATGACACTTTTTTATGTCTCATTAGATCATAATTTTTTTTTTTTATTTATTATTTATTTATTTTTTTTTATTATTATTTTTTTTTTAATGTCAGGAGGTGAATTTATGATTTTTACTTATCTCAAATTTTATATATGAAAAATGTATAAGGTTTTGTTTAACTTCCATTGGTGGGAACTTAGCTTGTTCAATTTGCTGACCATACATTTTATCACTCAATGTTGCATAAATGATAAATCGAAATACATCGATAGAGTTAAAGTTGCACGCATTCATTACTTTGCCAAATGACCCAAACACATTTGCTCGATCAAGATGTGATCCATTAACGACGATTTCTCTTCTAATGAACAGTTACAACCTGAACTACAAGCCAATAACTAACGTACTAGAGTGCCATCTAGAAATAAGGTTAAAAAAATAAAAAACGATCGATGTAATTATTTTATAACAACTGTTTGCATCGTATTAGTTGCCATAGACATTACTTCAGTACTTGGACAGCCAAACTACATCAAGAACCGCGGACATAGCAAGCAAGAAGCTCCCGAAGAATGTAAACGCGATTGAAAGTGCAACACGATCACAAAAGCTCTGCAACGGCTTACAAAAATCGGGTAGAGACGAGTGTTTGATCCCAGTTTTGTTCAAATTAGTCACACCTGATGCAGCTGATCCAGCACTCATCATTGCAAAGGCGAACACCTATATATATGATCAATTCATAAGTCTAAAACTTTACCACTCGGCTTTTCGGTACCATTATGTCAAAAAACTGTTTGATAAGTGTTGGAAATTTTACCTGATCAACAGCAAAAAGAAGCCATGCATGGTTCCTAGACGAAATGGTTGACGACTTCTTTAGCAACCTTCGTACGCTCATGATCAACTGAACAAGCGAGTGGAATGCTACCACAGCCGATACTCCGACCAAATAGCTGTTCAGTCATCACCATGTACATATTCTCAAGTTTATATATAACTAAAGTTCGTGCACCCTAACTTTTTTATAAGGGAAATTTCCGAAAATAGAAAAGTCGCTCACGTGCATATCACTTTCTACTTTTTTTCCAAAAGTCCAAAATAAACCGGAGCGACTTTTGGTTTGGGCAACTCTCGTCTATTGACTAAAATACCCCTTTGTACCAAATCGTTTGGTACAAAGGGGTATTTTAGTCGTTTCGATTTTACTATAAATTCCGAAAAACCATTAATTGGATACTTGGCGACTTATTGTTGGGTTGTACAAGTTGCCCAGTCGTCTTGGTCTATTTTAGATTAAAATAAATAAATAAATAAATAAGAATAAAGGTAGAGAATGATATGCACGTGGCGACTGGTCTATTTTAATAATTTTCCCATTTTACAATGACTAGGTTTGTAAGTTTCATTAACGAAAAATGTGACAATTTTGTTAAAGACTTACTCGAAGGATTGGGAAAAGGACCATTTGGAGTAAATGGGAAGCTCAAGGCCATAAAGCGACATGGTTGCTTTCTCTTTCGCACTAGTCATTACGCCGAGTGACACTACTGATGCTAATAAGCACACAACTCGTAAAGCTAAATGCATTGCATCATAGTTTCGCGGGAGCTTCCTCCCAGTACTCGACACCACTACATTGCCACTCTCGACGTCCTCGGCCACCTTAGCGGTGTGATCAGCATTCGGTGTAGTTTTTGCCATCTTTTGGTATATGTTCTTGTCACTCAAAGTGAAGTGAAGTTGTGATGGTAGTGAACTAGCATGGGGAGCTTATAAAATGATGGAATGTTACTAGGGTAGTGACACGTGGCGGTTGTGAATTAAGGTGGTCCGTGAAAGATGAAAATTTTGGATGTATTTGAGGTTCATGCATCGATGCAACATAAGTGGTTCTTGAATGTAAATAAATGTGATGCCCTAATTCACAGTTGTTGGTCCAATGGGTTCATATAATGAGGTATGGTCTTGTGAAACATTAGGTGTCATATTTAAATTCGTTCAAGTGTAGCGTACGTTATATATCGATGCAAAATCCTTTGTTTGGAAGATTTTTTTTGTTAGATTTGTGTATATTATTATACCAACAAAGAGATAAAACTAAAATAATCGATATCATTTAATTAATTTTCTTGCTATATATGTAAACCATGCTCCCGGACGTCTATCAACCTGTCTAAACTGAGTGAAGTAGTTCGCAACTTGCGTATAGTAAGAAAGATCGACGCCGATGTCCAAACTTAATTTAGACAAAGCTAAGACATTGGCACTTAACCTTTTTAGGCTACGTGATTGAGTTTGCACGTAATAATCCTCCCCTCAAAATAGGGACAAAACTTGGACTAAAACGGACTGGGTGTACAAAATCTTTTTTAACCATAATATTAGAGACAAGTTTTTGGGACCAAGTACATTTAGACAAAATAGAGATTTTTAGAAAATTAAAATTAACACTACGTAGCTAAATTTCATCGGTGTCCCGTGACACTGCGGGACCATCTAGTTCCGTCCGTGCCTCAAAGCCTAGACTGCAATGGTATCTCGTACAACAATACGCAACGCGTTCCAACTGAACAACGTCCAAACGCAACTATAGCTAGAACACCTGCCCCGCTCTATTTGAATGGAGTGATCTGCTCTCGTCGAGTTATCTTTTAATTGTGATCAACCAGGGGTTGTGCCACTTGCTCCTTACACATAGGGCTCAACCATAGCTCTAATATAATTTGTTAGAGATCGCTATTGTCCTCAACATATAAGCCTACATGGGGAGCTAAGAAAAAACCGACCGACAATAGATGGTATAGCCCATCAAGTTTATATGTAATCCAATGTTTTTGATAACGTGAAATTGAGTTTGCAACAATCACGAGACAGTTTCTTTGTTCGCGCTACAATGATGAAGAAGAGAATAGTGAAAAAAGGGAAAGATGATCATCGTATAACTATGATAAGATAGGCCATGTACGTAAAAGAAATGAAATTTTTGATCGAACGTTGTTCATTTTTATAAAATAATTTGTTCGACGGCTAATCCTAGCCCGGGTTTACATTTTTAACCCGATACGACCTTAAAAGGACCGCATACGAGACAAAATGCATTTAAAATAATGATTTAGTGAGCATATTTATTTTGGCGTTGATTGGGATCACCAATTATTATCTTTAATTATATGTTTAATCTTATGATCATTTTATTGGTGACGATGGATGGGCCACATCACAAACCAATAAAACACTTCCACATCCTTTAGGCTTAAAATTAGGCACACATTTATGTCTCAAAATCATTTTTCTTTATTTTTTTAACAAAACACGATAAAAAAAAGAACACGTATCTAGGAGATAATACGGATATAGTACATTTTCGCATATAGAGAAAGTAATCATAACGTTTCCAAGGACCACTTTTGTAACAGGATCGACTTGATAAGAGTATAAAGAATTTGCAACATCAATGAAATTTTATTATCCCAAAAAACTCACTATGTGGGCACCTTTTAACTTTTTTATGTCGATAAACATATCCACAACAAATAAAGTATAGCACCATATCCTAAAGAACTTTTCTTTTAAGTCGATCAACAGTACTTATGGCACGGGAATAAAATGATACGAGTTGCCTTCATATTGGCCCGTGAATATATATGCTACATTTTAATGTTCCAACCTGTAATTGGTTGACCTACCATCACCAATATAGCTATATATTTATGCTCTATATATGACTGACCAGACCCTTGATTCTCAACTCTTAACTAAACCCATGGCCACCTTCTGTTGTCCCATTGAGACCGAGCCTAAGACCTTGAGCCAAGTCGAACTCGACCATGCTAGGGTACGTTCACCTCTTCACGCCTTCAAACCCGTATAGATTTTTATTTTTTTGGTAATATAACATTGTGTTTTTGTCTCCTTTAAGCAGGAAGTAGCTGTTGGCGTTGTCAAAGACAATAAACCATCCGAAGCCTCTCGTATTTTGAACGAGGTAAGTGTATTTGTGTTTTAAAGAATAACATGCGGAAATAGTTGATTTTGGGTTTTTAAATGTTTGTAGGGAATGAAACCAGTGGTCGGGATTGAAGAAATGGCTAAGGCTATCGAGAGGAACGATTCGATTCACAAGCTTCAAGGCAAAGACACGACTAGTGACGCGGTTTGCCAATGCTCTATGATCGGTGTTGTTCCTACTCCTGATCCATGCAACATAAAGGAGCCTCTTTCCGCTCCATTCTAATCATACTTTTAACTCAAGAAACACTAATTATGGTTTGTTATGGAGGCTTTTATTTACTTAAAGCTGGTTATAATCATGTAATGAGATGCATTAACAAACAATCAGTAAGATTAAATGGTTTGTATCTTAATTGATTAGGTTACAAAGTCAATAATAAAGCAACTGTATTTCTAATTTGTCCAAGGGTTTACTGAAATTATTTACGAGGTTACGACACAGTGAAATACGAACTTTCAAATGTGAGTACTGCTAGATGACTTGGTTGACCCAAGGGTTTGGTTTGGGTCAACCAAGTCATAACAAGTACGTGCTACTCCAATGTGATAGGAGTTTGTAGTAAAGTTTATAACTCGATAAAATGGGTTATAAGCAAGACTATTCAAGCCATGTATTATATGATTTATGAATGAATGGAAAGTTACAATCGTAAAACGCTAGCTATCAGGGCCTTCTCGTACTTTTCGGTGGCCCTAGGCAATAACAATAAAATGACCTTATTACATTTGTAACCTAAAGAGAAATTGCACATAAACTTGAACTATATGAATCATATATGCTTGATATTAAGCGTACTTATATGTAAAACTAATAAAAATGCCACTTTATTTAAGTGGAGGCGCGTGCGTGACTGGCGCGTTCTTGTGCCCCATCCGAGGCCCTCTGCTAGCTATTATATTCAAAATCACGAAACTCTATGCAGTTGCATTCATCAAGTATGCTATACGTGGTTGTTCAAAAAGGTTATACATGGGTCAACCACTATACAAGACAATTTTCCATTTCTAGACAATTTTGTTCGTCGTGTACAACTTGAGCCTAGTAGTAGTCAAAATCCATCTTCAAGTCCTTTTCAGTATTTGAATCTATATTTGTTGGAAAATGTTTTGCAAATATATTATTTGCAAACTTTGGACACTAATATATTGGTCAGTAGATTCACGTTCTTTTAAAAGAGTTTCACAACGAGTTAAATAGTGTTGAAATAGAGTTAATACGACCGAGATTACGGGCCAAAATGGGTTTCGAGCTTGAGCTCAAAGGAGTCTACGAAACTGCGGACGTGAATCTGACTCGAAAATTCGCACGCGCAAAATCTTTTCTCCGGATCAACATGACAAACTTGAACAGAAATTGCAAAAGTAGATGTACTGTCGGACGTGACAAGCTTGCTTTAGATTTCACGGAAGCAAAGGCATGTTTCTCAAAAACGATTTGCTGAAATTCGTTTGGAATGGAGTTATGTTTTAGTTGTGAAAAACCCAATGAGCAAAGGGTTTAATTTATATTGTAGCCCTAGCTTGGTGACCAAGACAAAATTGCCGCCGTATGAAACTGGTTTTCAACTCTGTTTCATATATGCGATTTCTTGTTCCCAAGTCACAAACACACTCCAAAAACTAAAACCCCCAAAACAAGTCGACAACCAAATGTCAACACACCCAATTCAACTTTTTGTCTCGATCCTCCACTACCGTTAAATTTTTGTCTATTTTTATTTTTGCATTTTAGTTTTATTAATTATTAAGTAAGAAAAAGTTGTGTGCTCACCTACATCTGATAACTTAAGCTATTTGTATATTCAAATAGGAGATTATTGGGTCAGTTCAACACTCACTATTTGAATATAAAATACCTAAGTACAAAAGTTCGCGTCTCACATATTAGATATGTTCTATGCATTGTTCCTATTTTTCACATATGCGGGCCAACTATTGTCGAGAGGACAGCGGTGATCGATGTGAGGCTATCATATCAACTACCCACCTAAAATTTTCACAATTTTTATGATATCAGTTCTCATTTTTTTCACCATCCTTACAGTGTGTTGGTTGAGGAATCGAAGCTAAATATAGATGTGCAACATTAAGAAAAGAATTTAATAGGTGTAAATGTCCTCAAGTTCACACTCTCATAGTCTCATTCACAAAGGCACCGACACTCATACTCCCCACATGCCACCCCCTCGTCTTTATTAAACCTGCAGTGCAGATCCAATTCACAATCTGAATCTTCTTCACTAAATAATACATACATAGATCTCACTAAAAACATGGCTCCACTCCATGTAAAACCTATTACTACAAAGGTACTCTTTTTGCTTGTACTTTTTGTTTCAACATTTGTATCTCACTCATCTTCTCTTCAACCCACCTTTCAACTTTTGGGCAGAAGAGAGTTGCTAGAAAAGAATTATTTGCAAGAAGATTCAGATGATGATCATGTTATTCAAGCACCTATCAAGAAGAAGTCAAGTACTTCTATTACACAAAGTTCATCCACTCCAAGCAAAAACAAAACCAAACTTATCAAACCTACTTCTACCACTTCAAATTCCACCAAAACCAACAAAATTCAAGAAAAGCCTATTCTTAAAAAAGTTACTAATTCCACTTCATTAAAACTCACAAAACCAACTTCCAAAACAACAAATGTAACCTTAAAATCTTCAAACTCCACTAAAACAACAAATTCCACAAAACCCATTTCAAAAAACACAAATTCAACAAAACCCATTTCAAAAAACACAAAACCCAACTCAAATCCAACAAAAAAACCAATAGATCAAGTGAAAAAAATACCAACAGAAAAAAAGTCAACGACCAAACAAGTCAAACCTTTGACTTACCAACTATATGAAGATGAAGATGATTTTGTCTCAGATTTTAAAGATCTCCCATCAAGGTTTCAAGAAACATTTATCCCAGATTTAGAAGTACTTTCAACAACTTCAAAAGCATATCTAAACAAAGCCAACAAACAAATCTCAAAAAATTTTAACCCATATGTTGGTAAAAAATATGCACCAATTATTGCATCTATCATCTCCTTTTTATTCATTTTAATCCCATTTCTTCTAGTCTCACTTATATTTCATCGCATTAGAGCCTATTTTTCGTTACAAAAGCTTATAATATTTATCCAAATATACCTAGCTATATATTTTTCAATTCTTTCAATCTCATCAATAGTGACAGGGCTTGAACCACTAAAGTTTTTTTACGCTACTTCACAGTCAACTTATATTTGTGTACAGCTTTTGCAAACACTAGCTTATGTTTTGTACCTAGTGGTGTTGTTAATGTATCTTGTGTTGGTTTTTTCGAGTGAGTCTAGTGTGGTGTCTAAGATGTTGGGTTTTGGTCAGACTTTTGTTGGATTTGGAGTTGGTCTGCATTATTATGTGACTGTGTTTCATAGAGCTGTGTTGAGACAACCACCTAAGACTAGCTGGAAGGTGCATGGGGTTTATGCCACGTGTTTTCTTTTGATTTGTTTGTTGGGTACTGCTGAAAGAAGGAAGAAGGCTTATGTTGTTGATGGTAGTGAAGAAGAAGGGAAAAAGAGCTGATTGTTTTAGCTTTTTATGTGCTTTTTTTTTTATAGATATTTATTTATGGTGATAGAATATGTGGGTTGGTTAAAGTTATTATATGATGAAGGAATTATTTGTAATAATGAGAAAAAAGTTATCATTTGATTATTTAGAATTATCGTATTATACATTACTTATGGCACTGGATTCTGTTTTTTGGTATATATCGTTTTCGACTTTTTGACTGAATAATCTACAGATTGAACAACATCGTCACAAGGTTAGGTAGACACTCGTGACTCGGTCACCGGGCCTTGCGCCTTTCTATCTGGTGGTACCAAACACGAAAGTTCTTGCAAATCGATGGCGATTTTATTTATTTATTTATTTTTATTTTTTAATTCAAACATTTTAAACAACAAATTAAAATTCATTCAAAGTAAAAACATTACAATACGAAATTCAAATAAACATTAAAAACATTACGTAAAATATTCAAATAACGTTAAAAACATTAAAAACATTACGTAAATTATTCAAATAACGAAGAAGAACTAAATAAAAGCTCTTACGACATATTAAAAGAATATGTTTGAAGGTATTGAGATAGAAATGTTGATTGGAATTGTGTGTTTTAGAAATGTGTTTGAGTTAGTATTTATAGAAAAAGTGGTAAACTTTTTTAATTTTTTAATGGTACAATTTGGGAAGGAATCATATATACCCATTAAAACTTAAAACTTACATATTTCCCATAACTGCAAGTTTTAATGCACGATGTCAATCAATTTAAGCGTGATTTGGGTATATATGCAAATACGAAGTTTAGTGGTATATATACGAATCGCCCATTTTAAAAAAGGCAAGAAGATTGAATATCGGTTGAAAATCCAACCGATATTCAAAAATTTGGTACCTCGACCGATTTCATGACCCACACCCACACTCGACTCGACTAATCTTCAAATCGGTCGTGGAGTGTTTTTGTTGATGCCCAACTGACTTTCAAAGTACCACCGCGTCCAACCTAATCAAACCAGGTAAAGCTTTTTTTTTTAAAAGGTTGGCGTGATCATTTCAGCGTTGTTTTACCACTAAATCAGCCTCATATCTTTCTTTCTTGGTCTCTATTTGTCAAAAAATTTAAAATCTCCAGATTGGCCCGTGCGTGAATATGCTACATTTTAATGTTCCAACATGTAATGAGATGGTTATCACTTATCATCATGTAATGAGATGCATTAACAAACAATTAGTAAGGTTTTAATGGTTTATAGCTTAATTGATAAGGGTTAAAAGTCAATAATGCAACTTTATGTCTACTTTGTCCAAGTTACTGGAAATTTTTACGAGGTTACGACACGGTGAAAAAAGAATGTTGCAAACTCTTTCACATGTGAGTGCTACTACAGACGGAACTTGAACCATTTTGTTGAGGGGGCCGAAACGTACATAATCAATTTTAAGAGGGTCAACTACTAAAACAAAACCTTAGCACTAACTTATTAAACAAAATACTGTACATTAAAGACAAATTTTTTTGAAAGGTCATGGCCCTCTCTAGCCTTCAAGAAGGTCCGTCTATGGTGCAAATGCAATGTGATAGGAGTTTGTTGTAAAGTTTATACATCGATAAAATGGGTTATAAGCAAGACTATTCAAGCCATGTATTAATTATATGATTTATGAATGAATGAAATGTTACAATATTAAAACGCTAGCTATTATACTCAAAACCACGAAACTCTATGCAGTTGAATTTATCAAGTATGCTATACGTAGTTGTTCAAATAAGGTTATACATGGGTCAGAATCATATCCAAGCTTGTTTTCATTTTGTTGATTATTTTCATTTTACATGGATGTATTTTAGAGTTACAACAATAACAACAACAGTATCATCATCATCAACAACAATAACAACAACAACAACAACAACAATTGGACCAACTAAAAGAAACAGTCTAAAGGTAACACACAAGAGGTATATAATGATGTTTAATGGTAGTATCATCAATAACATTAAAGATAATAAACTCTTTATTCAAATTTTGGAACACCTGAAACAACGCATACTATCTGATAAAATCATAAACAACTATGTCACTCATGACCAATCATGCAATTTGGTCCATCCGTTTGGGAATGGAGTAAGTTTTGGTCCCACATAAAATCCAGTATCTCTAACTAACCAGAAACAGGTTCGTGCATACCGAATATTCCATTTTGAGCAATGTTTTTTAACAGTATCATCGAACACACCGAAAGAAGCGGTCCTTGAACCATTCCATTGGAAAGAAGCATAGAAAAAGGTAGTTCTCGATACGTTTTCACAAAACTCGCTTTCATTTTCGTTAAATGCAAGAGTATGGTGTCCTAGATCATCATCCTTTGATTTTACAGTGACATCGATTGGATCATTCATCGCATTATAGATGTAGACGGCAAAAAAATCCCACAGACAAACTTTTCTGGCATTAGCTGTCAGCGTTTTCGCTATTGGAGATGCATTTGTGGTGAAAACAAGGTAAAAGAACAAGAAAATAAATGGCTTCATGGGTGTGTTGAATAGGTATATGACTATGAACTTAGACGAAAACGATTATATTATATAGACAAAAAAGGTTGGTTCATTATTTTTAAAGTTAATATTCTTCTTATACATATTGTCGAATTTAATCCCATGTCATAAATGTTAAGTATTAAAGCTATAAACATTTAATATAAGTATTAAAGCTATAAACATTTAATATACTCTTTCAAATTTGAAATACAAAGTAACTTTTGCAGATGTGGTGAGAAAAGGACGTGAAAATTCAATTCGAAACGGCTTTGGATTGTCTAGTTAATATGGAGTATTCCATTGTCTCTTTAAAGAAGCAAAATACTTAATTATATGTTATGACAATTCTTCCTGGTGTGGAAGAATAGCGTCGTATCTTAACTTATACCAGCAGAATTCCTGCACGATATAGTTGGGCATACTTTGTGATTAAAATTTTTCGGCTAATAATTTATTATATTTGTACCCTTTTTAGGAATAGCTTTACTGATTAGTTTGTTCATTTAAGGACCATAATCAATGACAAAATTTGGTGAAACTTTGCACGGAATATGTATAATCATTTCTTTTGAAAGAGGGTTTTTAAAGTATTATTAAACTCTAACCTAAGACAATTTCACCAACACAGAAAGGGATGATTATTTGAGCTAATTATACCATTACACCTGACATGTTAAGTATGACTCTATAAAACTTAACTAATAAACAATGTATAATCTCACAACATTTAACCCATAAAACGAACAAACAAATATTATACATAACTAACTATTTAGCAAGTTGACTTATAATAGTCAGCTATATGTTCAATGTTTGATGCAACCAGAAACTAACTGAAACTAGTGAGTCATTGTCCGATACATGGTTCTCCGACATTTCACAAAATATAAAAGATGATGTAGTTTCCATCGCAATACGCTCAACTCGTGAACCTTCAAATGATCTACACTCTAGTCATGGATATCCATAAACCGATGAGCACAAAAACATGAAACTTAAAGTGATGATGATACGTCTACCTTGTCTCAAAAACAAGTATGCAAACAACAAACATATAAGTTAGGTATTGTACTATTACAACATTAAAAGAATTAAACACATGACATGGTATTCATCATTGAAACATCACCTAGGATGGCCTTTGGGCGAAAAAGTGCAAGGACTTAATTTGTAATCCTTTCTCTCTTCTAAAGGGTGTCTTAACATCGCTAGAAACATCAGCAACAACACCACCAGTCCTTTTAGCCTTCCCCTTCCCATAAAAACCAGCCAAGTTTTCAACATCAAAACCTTCAAGCTCAACCATTTTAGCATTCCCCTTCCCATCAAAACCTCCCTTAAAATGTTGAACAACTTATTTCCCCTATTTTTGTGCAAAACATCCTCTTCCTCAAGCAGCTTTCCTTTTCCTTTAATTTTCTCCATTTTTTTTATCTACACCCCCTTCTTCCTCTGCATTTTTTTCCTATCTAACTCCTGCCATTTACGTCTAGTCCTAAAAGGTGTTGGACTAACCATTCGAAAGTTAGCATTTTGCTCTACCCAACCCACAACTTCAAAACTTATGTTATTTAAGTAAAATAGTGCTAACTTTTAGGGCTTGTGTGCAACAAAGATATCAGCTGACTCATGTGTTTCAGAAAGTGCAAACCAAGTATGAACATTATCATTAGTATGAATCAAATGCAAACCATTTTCTAGGGATTCTTTAGGATCACATAAAAAAACGCCCATTTTTGTTCATTAATTTATGATAATACATTATCAAGGCATGAACTAAATATATCTCTATCACTGGTAAGGGCACACAGATTAAATAATGAACCTCCTTCATACCTGAGTGGGCTATAATCAAAAAACCCATTACGGGGTATTCTGAACAAGACCTCATTTTCTTCTTCTTCCTGAACATCCTTAAATGTTGACACGAATATTCTCCTGTCTTTCATGGTTTTACTTTGCGTTTTTACAAATGGGTTTGACTTGATGTCTGTTTCAGTACATGAGTGTGGATGTATTTTAGGTTTGGTTTGTATTGAGTTTTCTTAATTGGGTTGGGTTATTATGAGAGTGTTTATGTTTACAGATCTTATTAGTTGGGTTTATTTGGTGTTTGGCATTACATTAGTTGTGTATAAGCGTATCACGAAAGGCAAAGGTCAAGTTGCAGGGTAATAATTTTCATATGTCACACTTGGTCCCTGAATTTGGTCAGTTAGCCATTTTTGCATTTAAAATTCCTGCGTATTTTTATTACAGGAACTTGACTATTTGTCTTTTTACTAACTTCACAATTAGTCCCTGAATTTGGAAGGTCTCGTTGTTTTTGCTATTTCTGGGTTCATAATCCATACCATTTGCATACCAATAATCAAAAGTACATATTCTTACAAAATAACAACAATCTCTGAATGGCTAACTTCCCCCGTCTTCAATAACTCGCCAAAGCTTCCAACTTTGTCTACATGTTTGACTCGATTTCTCTCTTTTATCAGAGAGAAAACGATAAGGACATGCAGATTGCTAATGGGCTCCAACAGACTTTCTCTGACTTGATTTTTGGTACGAACGAAACCCAAGAATATATCTTTGAGCTCGAAGGCTATCGACCTTCGATGATGACCTACAAGTTTCTTGTGGATCTTTGCAAGAAGCAAAAGGCAAATGTATTGAAGGCCTTGGAGATAAGGAAGGTGATCTGTGAAACATACTGTCAGGTGTTTGACAGGAAGAACTTCCTTCAAGATCTTAGGAAGGCAAAGTGATGTGAAGGGAAATCAAGTGCTTATGTTGTCTTTTTCTTTTTGAAAAAAAATGTACTGAATTTCATGTTTAATATGAAATTAATGAATCTATCTTTTATGTTCTTGTGTTATAATTTGTTAATTTTGTATTCCTCTTTGATTATTGTTATATAAGTTTTGATTGTATTGGGTGTTGGTAGAACTATGGTCCTTGCATAAACAGTGTAAGAATATATGACTAAGGTTTTAGTCCCCTATCCTTTCCTTACATTTGCATAAAGTTATAGGGAGGACTATATTCTCACATTTTACCCCAAATTTGAATTCATAAACCTAAAGCCTTAATTAAGTTAAATTGCAACAAAATGGGTAAATCTAGATCTCGTAGACAGATTAAATGCTCCAATAGTCAAACTGTTGTATATAATAAGTTTAGGTGTCACAAAGATCAAGTACCCAAACCACCGAAGGAAACAAAGGTGCGAGGTAGAAAAAGGCATTCTGTTGGCATAAGGCAACATGTATTCATTTAATTATCATTTGCATAACGATTGTTCTTGTGTGTCTACATTGTAGTTGATGTGCAAATCTATTACTTTTGCAGTGGATGGATGAAAAAGAGATAGTCAGACTATGGAACAAGTGTTTCTTGAAGCTCTTTATGAGCAAGAAGAAGAACACACAATATTGGAGGAAGATGAAAAGCAGACTAGGATGGATGAAGAAGCATTCTAGCAGTTTTTGGAAGAAGAGAGAATGTACAAAATGTTAGGATCTTAATATTATTGTGTTGATGATTCGGGTGGTCTTGGATGATAAAAATACATGTTTGCCATTAGAGAGAGAAAGTATATGAGAGTGAGTTTCTTGGTAGAGAGTCGCTTTGTAAATTATCAAAGGTTAGATTAAAGAAAAGCTCCACCCCTTCCATGGATGGAAGGGGTATTTGTAGTTACATAAGATACGTCCTCCTGTCAGACTGTGGATCAGGCATACAATGGGTAAAGACCCGTCCTTCCTCCACGGTGTTGCTCTAAACTAAACTACGCTACAGACTAACTAATAAACTACTAAATAACATAAATAACTACAAGTCTACGAGCTAACTTATGCTAGATAACATTTGGGGTGACCGACTCTTCACAATGGAATTTCTAATTCCTAACAATCTCCCCCTAAGGGATGTCACCCCATGTTTTACATTCCGAATCCTAGCATTCTATTATATCTTCAGTCTTGAGCTCGTAGACTTGAATTCTTCAACATCTGCATCTTTGTGCTTTTGTAGCGATTCTTCAAAGTCCGCATTGATTTGTACTTTTAGTGGAGGCCTTTAACTGATCCACATCTTTGATGTTCTTCGAGCTTTATTGAGATCATCACCACAAGAAATCTCTCCGGATCATCCATAGTTGTGTTGCCTTCATGTGATGTTGTGACTTTTGGACCGACATGCTCACACTTTCGGATCATGACATCTTTCCATCGAGTAGCGAAGCTTTTATCGGTTCAAGATATTTGGCAAGCAGCCAGCAGAACATAGTATAAAAATATCCGAGCGTGTTCGTAGATATGCACCACCATGATTTCTTTACATTAAGTGTGGATGCGTGAGCATGCGGCTTTGGATTGACTCCTCAATTCGATCACCGCAACCGTCAAATGTACCGCAAACAACAATAGCATTAAAACAAACGAAGTGTCTTTGATCACTTTCGTTGAATCGAGGTACACGCCCACTTCCTCGTTGATCGAGACAAGTACTTTTCGTGATCGTAGGATTCCTAAGAATCTCCTTGACAGGGTTTCGCAATGCTTCTAGCGTTCTCAAACCGAACGCTTCAAAGAAGACAACACGGAGTGAGTGAACCAATAATCGAGATTCATCGATCAAGAAAAATTGATTTGAAACAATCGCGTATTGCTTGAAGAAAAGAGTTTTGCAATACACGAAGGTTTTATGAAAGATCAATTTTCAATCAAAAACTTTTGTATTTGAAAAGAGTACATTCGACGTCTAGCGAAAAGAAGAGATTCGCACATCGAACGGTTTTTCCAAAAGTATTTTTTCAATCGTAGATACTTTTGAGTTTGAAAACATGAATACACATTCGACGTACTAGAGAAAAGAAGATTTGCACATCGAACGGTTTTCCAAAAGTATTCATCAATTTCATTCTCGACCAAGGTTGATTCAAGATTGAATCTCCCATTGTTTCTATCCGCTTGTCACAAGCTTGATCTTACGAGAAGATCTCACATGTTACCTACCAAGAGCTTGTTTGATGTTGGCTCTAGAAGGATTTCCATCTTCATCGTGAATATTTTACATATCACTCGAATGTTCTGGCAATACCACAAGGATAATGCGTAGGACTCTTAATATATTCTTACTTTCCACATTGTGTGAAACAACAAGTCTTCATTAATTTAGTGTCCTAACGAGATTTTGTGGATGATCTCTTGGCTCTAGACTTAATCGTGCATTTTTGGTTCCTATGCCGGAGACTAGGGATAGGGTCTCCTTTTTCAATATCAACAATCTCTAAGAGAATGTCGATAGATTATATGGGTTCCCGTGAGAATGAAACAAGCCCTTTAAGAGGAACTTGAGTAGCTTGGGAAGTTTAGTGCAAGTCGCCACCGGGTCCATGACGCCTTGTCTTCAATACCGTTGTCACCTTAGTAACAACCAAGAGTATATGTATTGAACCCGATTCGCCCTAAGGTTGAATTATTGAGGGCTATTTCTTTTCACCCTTTTCACATTCATTTCTTTTTCATTCTTCAACCCCTTCGCTTACCGAGACTTCATTACTAGAACCTTGTTGGGTTTATTCCAGCTTCTAGCTCTTTCTCATCCGCACTCTTCCTATATCTCACTTTTCTCCTTTTTTCATCATACCTAAGAACTCTACACTATCTAGTGGATTGTCCTCGGTAGATCCCTCCGGCTCAAGCGGATCGTGGGAACGAATACCTAACTTAATCATCCTTATAACACCATGCATAAAGTAAATTGGTCTGTCTTTTGGTATTGTTCATTCTTCCATGAAACCAATTGAAAAATCATTTGGAAAATCAATCAAGGTACTTGTGATATGAGATCAAAGCATTTTGTACCTTAATAGTTTTGATCATTTAGAAATGCTCCCCCTCAATATGTGCATATGATTTTATAAATTTTTAGCACATGGAGGCAAGAGTTCTTTGAAATAATTTTTTGATCACAATTTCCGTAGAAAAAGCCATTTGATTTTCTTGGTTAATTCTCCCCCTCAATATGTGCATAGGATACTTGAAATCATTTTATCACATAGAGGCAAGAGTTCTTTTGAAGTACATCCACAATTACAAAAGCCATTTGCTCCCCCTCAATATGTGCATCGATAAACGAAAGAGTTTAGCACATATTAGAGAGAACAAGCACTTTTGAATCAAATAGATCATCCTTTATCAAATTTCATTATTAAATCACAAATTCTCTCTCGATCAAAAATATCAAACCCTTTGAGATTTTGGATCCCAAGTGATTTAATAAGGTTTAGAAAACATGGGAGAATATGTGCCTTTGTTTAAATACTCTTTTGGTTTTTGGTTAAATGCTCATCCACAATCATGTGCATTATATATATCAAAATCGTTTGGCACATGAAGGAAGAAGTGCTTAAGAAACAATTTCCCTTTTAAAACCGATTTGAGATTTAAATCACGATCTCTCCCCCGATCAAAAATTTCAAACCAATTGAGATTTTGGATCCCGATTGATTTAAATCATTTGGAAAATTTTAGGGGAAAGACGTGGCAAGATTTAATTTTGAAAAATGACTGATGAGGACCAATTACAAACATTAAAGATTGTTAGTGTCAGGTATGATGGTTTTTAAGAGATCTTTAAGTAAAATAAAACAATTTCACAATCAAACAAGAACAGAAAAAGTTTCATTTTGAAAGATCTTGATTCTTAATGAAAAATCATACCGTGACATAACATTAAATCTTTAGAACACCACTTATTATTGTACAAACGGACTTTTATGAAGAGATATTGTTTTGAAAATATTTTATTTTAAATCACTCTCCCCCTCAATCGATGACCGTAGTCGATGATTGAGTGACTTAGATTTTGATAAAATTGAAGTCCGGTGATTTTTAAAATTAAGTCCAATTAATTTTCAAAACAATATTTTCCATTTTCAAAACAATATTATTTAAAAATTGTTTAAAGAAAATGGTATAATCACAATTATCCTGCACAAAGAAACGTTAGGTGGTTGAGCTGCATTTGTTGATGTTGTCATTGTGGGCTTGGAAGAAAACCGTCTCGCTAATGCAAGGAGACTTCACGTTGCATTTTAATGCCAACTCGAGGTCAAATTAAGCTCCGCTTTCTTCACTACTTAGAAGAAAATCATCTCATGATGCGGTGAGACCTCTTACGTTGCATTTATGCCAACTCTCCATTGAAGTCAGATTAAGCTCCGTTTCTTCATTTGTCTACCTTGTCCAAGTTACTGGTTTATAGCTTAATTGATAAGGGTTAAAAGTCAATAATGCAACTTTATGTCTACCTTGTCCAAGTTACTGGAAATTTTTACGAGGTTATGACACAAATAAAAAGAATGTTGCAAACTCTTTCACATGAGTGCTACCATAGACGGAACTTGAACTATTTTGTTGAGGGCGAAACATACATAATCAAATTTAAGAGGTCAAACTACTAAAACAAAAGCTTAGCACTAACTTATTAAACAAAATATTGTACATTAAGAACAAAATTTTTAGAGAGGCCATGGCCCTCCCTAGCCTTCAAGAAGGTCCGTCTATAAGAGCATGAGCAATGCATCAAGTCATAAAAGACTTGATGCATTTAATGCAATTAATATTTAAGTGTACTTTTCAAATTAAAAAGTCATTATGAGAATTTACTACAATGCAAAATGTTGTATCAAAAGCTTTTCAAATGTTTTATATAATAAATTATGATCAAATGTATGCTTTAGAAGATGAAAAGCTTTTGCGTCAATCACTTGAAGTTTATCAAGTCTTTGGGTAAAAAGTCTTTCACCAAGTTATGGATGCAATGCAAAAAATGGTGTAAATGAATTTTTCAAATAGTACCAAGTCATTCTTCAAGCTAGCATTGGAGATGCTCTAAGTGCTACTGCAATGTGATAGGAGTTTGTAGTAAAGTTTATACGTCGATAAAATGGGTTATAAGCAAGACTATTTAAGCCATGTATTAATTATATGATTTATGAATGAATGAAATGTTACAACCATAAAACGCTAGCTATTATACTCAAAACTACGAAACTCTATGCAGTTGAATTTATCAAGTATGCTATACGTAGTTGTTCAAAAACGGTTATACATGGGTCGACCACTATACAAGACAATCTTCGATTTCTAGACAATTTTGTTCGTCGTGTACAACTTGAGCCTAGTAGTAATCAAAATCCATCTTCAAGTCTTTTTCAGTAATTGAAGCTATATTTGTTGGAAAATGCTTTGTAAACATGATTATTTGTAAATTCTTGATATTATTTAATATATGTATATGTTATAAATATTTGTATAGGTTAGTGGGTTTGCGTTCTCCTTGGAGAGAGCTTCGCAACAAGTTAAAGAGTGTCTAAAATGAAGTTAATATGACTGAGATTATGGGCCAAAATGAGTTTCAAGCTTGTGAACTCATACGGGCCCACGCGACCTGCGGACACGAATGCAACTTTGAAAATTCGCATGTGCGCGAATCTTTTTCCTATCGGATTGACGTGACAAACTTGAACAAGAAATCGCAAAAGTAGGTGTATTGTAAGACGTGAAAAACTTGCTTTGTATTTCATGAAAGCAATGGCGTGTTTTTGATCAAGGTTTCTTGAAAAATGTTTGGAATGGAGTTACGCTTTGGTTGTGAAAAACCGAATAAGCAAAGGGTTTAATTTATAGTAGCCCTATCTTGGTAACCAAGACAAAATCGCCTCCATATAAAACCGATTTTCGAATGTGTTCTATAGAAACTAGAAAGGGGGTTGAATAGTTTCACCGTTTGTGATTACGTTTAAAACTTTTGTTATTTTCTTGAAAATTTGTTTGATTCGAGGTTATGTGATATTAATCAACAATATATATGAACACAATAGATATGCATGAAGTAAATAGTATATAGATGCAAGAAAGATAAAGAGATAGAAACAACCAAACCGAGACAAAGAGATTTATAGTGGTTCGCCACGAAGCTCACTATTCGCCTTTACTCCACTCCTCGAGTATCACACTGAGAGTTCGCAATCACTATGTGACTATGTCAACAAACTCCCTTCAGGCGAAAAAAACCGTACACCTTCGCCTACACCAATTTACGACACTAAACGGAATGTCGAGTCCTAATCCTAGCTAGAACCAATCTACACACCAATATACAATACAACACGGACTTACACATCGTCCACTTGGATATGCACACAATTTCACGGAATTTCACTTCGTCCACTTGGACTTTCACGTCGTCCATTTGGACTTTCATACGATCCAAGTCTTCACACCACTTTACGGACTTTTACCTCTTCCTAATCTACTCACAACACTACACGGACATACACCTTGTCCAAGTCTATACAAACACTACACGGACATGTACCTTGTCCAAATTTACACAAACACAACTAATCTCGGCTCGAATACACCAATATACAAGAATGGAGATGTAGAGAGTTAGGAGGAAGAAGAGAATGGTGACAAAAGTTACGTGTGTGTGATGCATAATCTATAACACTTCGTTTCTTGACGAATATGAGTTTTCTTCTCTTGCACTTTGAGGTAGAAGGTAACGAGTAAACAAATTACAACACGTTAATGTAATCAAAGAGAGGGAAAGAAAGAAGCAGAAAGAACAGAAAGGTTTTTGTGCAAAAGGTCTTGTTTTTCTTAAAGGAATAGTGAAGTATTTATAGGCACAACAAGAGCGGGGGACGGTCCCTTAAATTTGGACGGTCCCATATATATATAACGGACCGTCCCTAGTAGACGCTCCTATTTTTGTCCTTTAGTGGTGAAATGTTTATCTGGTGAAAATTTATCCGATTTGCGGGGGAATTCAAATTCATATATTTTCTTATGAATAAAACACTTCTTTTAAAAACAAAATTAATTTCTATAAGTTATTTGTAAAAACTTTTGTCATATTTATGAAATGTAAGTTTTAAGAACAAAATAACTTCTTTGATCACTTTAACTAAGTTGGTATATTGTTTGTACATACCTTAAGTGATGTTGTAGTCGAAACGAACTTTCTAGGTTAAAAACTTATCAAGTATATTTTTACGTAACATGTTCTTACGTTTTGTGATTATTAAAACATACAGAAATCGAATAATGCAAACAACGTTTTCGACATTATTTGTATTAACATCTTCCATATATGCGATTTCTTGTTCACAAGGTCTCAAAACACTCAAAAAAGTAAAACCCCAAAACAACATTAACAACAAAATGTCCAAACACCCAACTCAAATTTCTCCCTCGGTCCTTCACCGCTAGTAATCTTTCGAGCCCCATCGTTTGTTTACGGAACACAATACCAAAACCAACTATTCACACTTACAAAATAAAATATGTATCAACCACAAATGTACCCCGATACGTTGAATATTTGTGGTTCTTCACAACAAAATATTGGTGGTTCTTCATCACCACCTCCACCCATGTCTCCTATTCATTCATTTATGTTGATGTCATATGTACAAACCTCAATGATCTTTGTCTATCCTAACACCGTTAGTGATGACTCTCCCGTCGAAGAAGTCCTGTCCCCAAATAAGATGACATCAAAATAGGACGTCTAAAAATAATGATGAAGTGCGTAACATTCCATGGACCACTTAAGAAGAGATTGTAGTACACAAAGGTTGGGTTCGTATTTCCAAAGACAGTGCCATCGTAAGACGAATACGGAAAATGGGTTTTAAGTGGAGATTTTAGGTTACTATAAGAAAAAAATGAATGTATTCGATGTTTGATGCAGGTTTTACTGACCATGTCTTAATATTTATAATGTCTCGTTATACCTATGGTCTACCCTAGTGCACTAACGGGCAAAGTACCCGGTCGTGTGCAGGTAGTAATCGGTAGCCGAGGTCATCCCAAGAGCTATGTGTGTTGGATTATTACTAAGTCTAGGTGTCACAGATTAATAAAGGTTTCGATAAGGATATAATTAATTAAACTACTAAAATGTAATAAAGTAAATAAAAGCGTATAAATGGTAAAGGAAATCAATGTAGGAGAGGGTGCTAACCTAGTTAATCCTCCCAGCCGCTTATGTCTACGCCTACTTACTTCCAATTACTTGTGTAGGGTCAAAGTCGAGAGGACAACATTTGGTCAATTCGCCTAACCTATCAAGAAAGATGCCACCACAGAGAAGTCGTGTCCCTCATAAGTCCCGTTGTTCCCCGGTCCCCAAGCCAAGTCATTACACCGCTACATGCTAGATTTATAATAGTGAATGCCCTACGTTAGGAACTTAGACACGCACCCCTAATTCTTAAGTTCATCCAAACGATAGGTGATCAGCTGGTCAAATCGCACAAGTAGAAAGGGTCGTCATTGGTCATATCTTACCCTTCCTTCTCATCCGCTCACCTAGGGTCATTGGTCATATCTCCTAGGAAATTGGCCTCTATCGTCATTCAAAACTACCGAACCAAGGGTGGCTACCAATAAACTATGCATGCATACACTTAGAAATAATTGTACGGAGGTAAAGTAAACGCAAACAAAACAATTATGAATCATAACTAGGCCAGCACCAAGAGGTTCTTAGTCACTCATATTAATCATGCAAACTAATTCAATATTCAAGGGTACGAAATACATGAATTGAAAGTAAAGAAATATAAAACGCTAATGCTTATCGTAGGGGAGTGATTTCTCCTGAGACAGCTCCGTATGCTCCTCTAGACCGCCTTGAGCTTTTTCCCACGCTCTCGAAGTGTTGTGTGGAATGGAATGATAAGAAATGGAATTCGTGGGTTTATATAAGTTAGATCCGGGTTACTACAGAATTAATATAGGAGTTACGCCGAACCTTCTATTTCTTCGTATTTTGCACTAGATCTGCTGGTTACGGCGAACCTTATGAGTGGTTACGCCGTAGTCTTCAATAAACTTGGTTACGTCGTAGTTAATGCGGCAGATTACTGTAAGTATCGGCGTGGAACCTCATTTGACCTAATATAGTTACGTCAGAATCTTTGGGAAGAGTTACCGTAACCTTCGATAAGTTGGTATTCTGAGTCACGCAATAGTTACGACGTAATGTGAGAGACGAGTTACGCCGTAACTTCTTCAAAGTGGCATACTGTGATAAATCTTTAGATATTTCTCCAATTCCGCGTCTCTTTAGCTCCAATGCTCGTAATTTACCTGAAAGTGGAAAACAATAGAAAACAAGCGTAAATCCATATAAATGATATAAATTACAAGCATTATCGGAGGAAATTGACATTTAATATTCAGGACTATTTGATGTTATCAATGTTCGAACATACAATTCGTTAAACAGAAAATGGAAAGGTTTGCGTCCTAAAGTGGTTACGCCGTAGTCTTCAATAAACTTGGTTACGTCGTAGTTAATGCAGCAGTTACGGCGTAAGTATCAGCGGCGTGGAACCTCATTTGACCTAATATAGTTACGTCGTAACCTTTAGGAAGAGTTACGCCGTAACCTTCTGATAAGTTGGTATTCTGAGTCACGCAATAGTTATGGCGTAATGTGAGAGACGAGTTACGCTGATGTGCTACGTGTGTACAAGTTTTAAATTTATAAGAGGGGAATTACCAATACTACCAATAACACATACGAGTAAGTATACTCGTCCGTTATAGCAAGATTATGAAGGTAAGTCAGGATTGTTCGCAGGGATTTGAGTGAATCTAAACACAAGTTTGAATCAACGGAGTCTATCTAAAACATATAACAAAGCAAATAGATATAATCAAATTCAGATGATTAAAAACTACACTTGCTTAAACTTGATTCATATCATAGATTAATGTGATTGTGTTAACCTCTTAACATGTTGGTTATGATAATTAGTTGGAAGACTAATCTATTGTTCTTACAAGTTAAACCTTCGCACAAGATTTTAGTTCATAAAACAAGCATTACGCTTAACCAATCAATTCAAGATCAATTCAAGTTTCATAAGTCTACATACATAAACTTAAACACAAAAACATCCACTTGTTTCATCAAATTGCTTAAGAAATGGTCAATACAAAAGGTAACCGATCATAGACAAAAGGCTACAATTGATTCTCAACAACTAATCTTACGACCTTTTAGATGTTTCCAACCAATCCAATTTGATAATCAAAAGCGTTTCTATTACAACCACACCTTAGTTTCTTTGTATAATCAAGAATAATGGGTAAAACAATCATCCATAGACAAAATGATTATGACTAGTTGAATAACAATAAGTTCTTTCGACTCTACGATTACTATCAATTAGCCAAACTTGATTAACAAATGTCACTACGAAACTTTAGCACAATTAGATCTTAGAATCGACTTGAAATTGAATTAAAACATGTTAACACAATCACTTAACTAATCATATGATAATCAACATCATTTAAGCAAATGTATAAAGGAACTAGTCACTCATAGCAAACATGAACATAAACTCAGAACTTTGAACATTAGAAAACATGATTAAAAGTCTTACAATGCTTGGAATAAGATTACAAATGGTGAAGTAATGATTCCCAAAGTATTGGGGTAGACTTCTTGGTGATTTGGCCTCCAAATGTGGAACTTCTAGAACTCCAAAGTTCCCTGGACTTCTAAGGACGAATTTGAGAGCTTAAAGCTTTATTTGATGAGTAGAGAGATTTGTATTTGAAGTGTGTGTCTCATATGCTCACAAATGGTCTCTATTTATACTAATTCCAAAACCTAGGGTATTAATTGTTGAACTTGGCCTCCAAGGAGTAAGGAAGGACGAGAATACACCAAGAGAAGGACCTAGAATCGCTTGGATGCAAAGGGAAACTTAGTGATGAAGATTTGGCGATGCACTTCTCCAACCGGATCGGTTATATGACCAACCGATCCGGTTGGTCTTCTACAAAAGGGCAAACCGTTCCGGTTGCGGGTGGCGACCGAACGATTGGTGATGGCATTTTGGTATTTCTGGTCATTTTCCAACCGATCCGGTTGCACTTGCAACCGATCCGGTTGGATTTCCTGAGTTACGGAAACTTGATCTCTTCTTTTCTTTATCTTGTAGAACTTGGTTCTTCAATCACTATGATCTTCAAAGGTCCTTGAGATATCGATTTAGGCTTCACCAAACGGGAATCTTCTATTTGTCAACATTTCTTTATTTTCCTTCCGCTTCCTCGCACTTGGTTATAAACACTAGACAAACATCTTTTGATGCGTTAAGCACTATAATCACGCAAATATAACCAAATAACATATATAAAAGTACACATAACGCTACTAGAAACATGCACAACTGAAAGCGTATCAAATTCCCCACACTTGAACTTTGCTTGCCCTCAAGCAAATCTAGGAAAAAAACATCCACCGGTACAAGATCGTGATTATGAAAATGTGATGCAAATCAACCAAGTATAAATACGAGAGAAGATTCATTAATTATGCTTTATAAAGGTGAAACATCAAGATGTTTGACAATATCCAATGATTTTCTTGCATGATTAACATTTCAAAACACCTCACGAAAAAGGAACGAAATATAATTCACTCAATCACTCATTTTTAGTGGAGTAACAAGATAAATCACACTCATTGCTCAGTCATGATTAGATTATTACCATAGGCTTGTACAATAAACAAAACTCCACCGACGTGGCATGAGCACCAAGTAAAAACATCTAAAGAGGACTTTTATTCGGGTTATAATGACATGGCTTAGGGTTAAGGGTATGGATAAGGCATGGAAATGTTTTTGAAATTGGTGTTAAAATAAAAATGAAATCAAGTCTAATACCCGTGCTGCTAGCTACCAAACATTCCACAAACCAAATAAATGATTATAGCTTCAATTCTTCTTTTCTGCTTTCCACAACTTTTTGCTTTGCCATGACAATTGTTCTTCGATCATAGCACATTGGCTATTATTTTCATACTTCCAACACATTTTTTTTTGAAAACATGATGCATGGCTCAATCAATCTCACAGGATGTGGTACTCATAATCATTTGAACAATCTTTACTTTCCAGGCGACTAGCAACCAACCGCTTAGACATTGATATGGGTTAGCCGAGGTTCAAAGTGTAAAATCTTTTGTATTTTCCGGTGAAGCAAAATGAAAAGGATGGCTCGGAGGGTGTAAGTAGGGGTATCTAGTGCTAAAATGAGCACTACATATGGGTCCATGTGGGTGGTTAACTAACCAATGCGGCTAGCTAATATATCATTAGATGTAAAATAGAAGGCCATTTGGGTTAAATCCTAAGGTGCCTCTTTATCACACGAATTCACTTATATCGCATTTAATGCAATCTCACCGCGGTCCGTAATGATTTACAAGCACAAGTTCTAGAATAAATAAAATCACCCAAGACACTCATAGCAAAAGATCCAAGCATAAAAGATGTATGTCAGTTTATGAAATAGGCTCAAATCCTCACAATTTAGTAAAAAAAAAGTATAATATGTGCTAGCAAATGTTTATCGATCCCAGAATGGATTGCAATAGTAATCGGAACACATCTCGATGTTTCAAATATTACCAGTTTTTACCAGAGGTTTGATCCAGTTATTCTAATAGATAATCCTAAAAGTGTGAAAACAACTAGATCACAAGGGCAAACAAAATTTAAGATTTAAGCATGAAAACTCTAATTTTTCCTATTCACCCCCCCCCACACTTAAGTTAGACATTATCCTCAATGAAAAACAAACTTCAAAGCATAGAAATAGGGAAAATAGAGATGAAACCAGATATGTCAACGAGTTTATCAGCTTAAAATTCTTTTCTTCATTCCTAGCATCCACCGGAGAAATCATTACCGCACAAAATCTTATAAACAAACAAAAGGTTTTATTAAAAGGTGGCACCCCTGACTTAAGTTCAACCAAAGGTTTAAACTTTGGGAGTGACCACGTAAAATCAAATCAAACACACGGGTTGCCTCCCGAGAAGCGCTTGTTTTATTATCGAGTCATCACCGACTCGAATCTTCCCAGATTCACTGGCCACAAGAGCAGCCTTTGAAAATTTTGAAAAGTTCGGGATGTACATGAATTCTTCACCAAGAGCTTCAATATCGTCCCAAACAAACTCAAGAGATGGTCTCCATGGAACAATTTGTGGGATTCTTCCCGAAATGGTGCTACAAAGGTGATAGTTTCGAATTCATTTTCGGGGAAACTGCGTAACCGAAACTTCATTCGCTTGCTCCTTGTCGTAATATAACTTGATTCGTGCCTATTAACAATGAAACTTCCACCTCGCTTGTCATAGAGTTCGACATACCCGGATGGATATCCATGTTTAACGATATATGGTCCAAACCATTTTGGTTGTAATTTAGGAGCTTTGAATTTGAATTTCATGTTAAAAAGCAGAACTTTATCTCCGGCTTTGAATTCTTTTCGAACTCGTAGCTTTTTATCGTGATAAGATTTTTTCTAGCTTTATACAGTTTGGAATTTTCATAAGATCGGAGTCTTAATTTATCGAGTTCATGCAATTGCAGGAATCTCTTTTCTCCAGCTATTTTGAGATCGGTGTTACAGTTTCTGAGAGCCCAGTAAGCACGATGTTCAACTTCGAACGACAAATGACAAGTCTTTCCATACAAGAGCCTGTAAGGAGTTGTGCCAATTAGAGTTTTATAAGCCGTATGAAATGCCCACAGAGCATTGTCAAGTTTTTTGCCCACACCAAGGATTGTCCTTCACCGCTTTCTAGTATTCTTTGAGAGCTTTGTTGGTATTTTCAACTTGACCACCGGTTTGTGGATGATAGGCCGTCGCGAATCGATGATGAACTCCATATCTTTTCATGGTTTTCCATTTGTTGGTTACGTAAATGGGTTCCTCGATCGCTTATCAAAGCCTTGGGAATTCCATAACGAGCAAAAAGCTTTTTGAGGAAATTAACGACGACACGAGCATCGCTCGCTGGTAAAGCTTCACTTCCGCCCATTTGGACACATAATCTATAGCAACGAGAATGTATTCAAATTTGTAGGATTTAGGAAAGGTCCCATGAAATCTATTCCTAAATATCGAATATTTCACACACTTGAATGCTTGTTAATGGCATTTCATCTCTTCGAGAAAGATTGGTGGTTCTTTGGCAAGCATCACAATTTTGAACAAGTGTGTGGCTTTTTGAATATTGTTGGCCAATAGAATCCAAAGATCAAAACCTTTTAGCTGTGATGGAAGGACCATAATGTCCCCAGTTGGGCCATGATGACATTCACAAGAATTTTCTGGGTTTCGAACCGTAAACACATCTTCGGATCATTCCGTCAGACACATTTTGAAAAGATATGGCTCTTCCCAAAATAGTATTTAAGTTCAAAAGAATTTGCTTTTGAGCATGAGTTAGACCTTTTCTCGAGAATTCCTCCCGCGAGGTAGTTCGCAAAGTCAACAAACCAAGGATCTTCGGCCCATCGATGGTCATGAGAGTTTCATTGGGAAAATAATCATCGATTTCTTCTTTAACTCCTCAAGATCGGGTTTTCAAGACGAGATAAGTGATCGCAGCAAGATTTTCTCGCTCCTTTCTTATCTTTGATTTCGATGTCAAATTCTTGGAGTAGCAAAATCCATCGAATAAGACGGGTTTAGCATCTTGCTTGGTGAATGATACTGAGTGTTGAATGATCGAAAACGATCGCTTTTTGAGCACGAGGTAGGATCGAATTTGTCGAATGCGAAACGACGACCAATAATTCTTTTTCGGTGATTTGTATAATTTTGCCGAGCACTATTCAAAGGTCTTGCTAGCAAAATATATAGGCCGAAAGTGTTTTCCTTCACGCTGGCCTAAGACGGCTCCAACAAAGAAATCGCTATGCTACACATAAGTTCAAGGGTAGTGACCAATTAGGTGAAACCATGATCGAGCACTAGTTAGTTGAGATTTCAATGTTTCAAAGCTTTTATGCAATCAACATTGAAGTCAAAGATAGATTCTTTCTCAAGAAGTTTTGTCATCGGACGAGATATTTTGAAAATCTTTGATAAATCAAGTGTAAAACCAAAGATGTCCTAAAAACTTCTAACGGCTTTGACGTTAGTGGTGGTGGAAGTTTCGAGATGACATTGATCTTTGCTTTGTCTACTTCCATTCCTCAAGACCGGAGATTTTGTACAAGCACAATTCCTTTGGTTACCATAAAGTGACATTTTTCCCGCTTAAGGACAAGATGTGCTTCGCATCTTTCGAGCATTTTATCGAGATTAGAAAGACAAGCTTCAAATGAGTCTCCAAAGACTGAAAAGTCATCCATGAAAACTTCCATGGAGGTTTCTAGCATGTCTTGGAATATGGTGATCATACACCTTTGAAAAGTCGCAGGTGCATTGCAAAGACCAAAAGGCATAGGCCGATACGCGTAGGTTCCAAAATGAAAAGTGAAAGTGGTCTTTTCTGGATCGTTAGGATCGATAGGAATTTGGAAATATCCTGAAAATCCGTCGAGGAAACAAAAGAATTTATTTCCGCCGCCTTTCAAGCATTTGATCCATGAACGGAGTGGAAAGTGATCTTTTCCGTGGCTTTGTTTAATTTATTTATAGTCAATACAAACGCCACCAAAGGATGCTTCTAGTTGGAACTAGTTCATTTCGCTCATTAGTCACAACCGCCATTCCTTCTTTCTTGGGAACACAGTGAACATGACTTACCCAAGGGCTATCCTCAATTGGGTAAATGATTCCAACATCGAAGTTTTATGATTTCCTTTTAACAACTTCTTTCATGTTGGGATTGAGTCGACGCTGACGCTCTACCACGTGTTTAATCCTTCTTCAAAATTGATTTTGTGTTTGCAGAAATTGGGACTAATTCCTGGGATGTCGGATGTTTTCCAAGAGAAAGCTTGTTTGTGATTTTTGAGGACAGAAACTAAACTTTCTTTCTCACTGTCCTTGAGCAATGAAGATATGACTACTGGAAGAAGTGAATTTTCCTCCAAGTAAGCATATTCAAGATGATCTGGGAGAGGTTTGAGTTCGAGATCTGTGGGTGGTTCTTCGATAGAGGATTTAATTCGCATCTCGTCATTGAAAGTTATTTCTTCAAAATTCTCTTCCTCCATTTCTTCTTCTGAGTTATCTCCTTCGAATTCTACTTTCATGAAATCATCAAACTCTTTGTCAAAATCGTTTCATTGATTTTTTCGTAAGTAGTCATGAATGGATCGGATCGTTAAGTAATGCGTCCAATTCTTCATCGCTGACTTCATCACTAATATCGATGTTAAAACAAGTGTCATCACCGAATGTGGGTAGCGCATCGCTTATCGATTAGAAAAGTGATTCGATCTTCCCAACCCAAGGTTGAGTTCTTTTCCTTTCACTTTGATGATCGTGATCGCTGGTATTTAGGAAAGGTCTTCCTAAGATGAGTGGAACTTTACTATCTTCTTCCATTTCCAAGATTACAAAGTCCACGGAAAATGAATTTACCGACTTGAACAAGCATATTCTCGCGATTCCCACAGATATTGATAGGAATGATTTGCTAATCGAATGCTCATTTTGTTGGTTTCAGTTGTTGTTGCACAACTTGGAATACAACGAATAAGGCATCAAATTGATACTTGCGCCAAGATCGCCAAAGCATCACATTTAACATTATTTCCGAGTACATGGAATAAGAAAGCTCCAGGATCTCCGAGCTGGTGGGATCTTGTTTTGGACATTAGTGAGCATTCTTCGTTAAGGAAAGTAGCCGATATTTGCTCAAGCTTACTTTTGTTATTAAGAAGTTCTTTCAAAATTTCCGAATCAAGCATTCCGCTAAGACATCAACGAGAGGAACATTGAGTCTCACCTCTTTAATTATTTCAATGAACTTTTATAACGCTCTTCCATCTTTTCTTTCTTTAGGCGCTGAGGATAAGGAATTTTTGGTGTATACGCCTTGACGGATGGAATGTTTTTCGCTTGGTGGTTTGAGTTGTGTTTGGTTCTCGCTTCATCCTCACTATCATTGGTGATAGGAGTATTTTCATTAGATTTGGTGGTGGATCGACGAGACCACTTTTGTGAAGACAAGATTAATATGCTCATTTCTTGTTTGTGGTGGACTTGACGCCTTATCATTTGATGGTTTTGGGTTGGATTGGGTATTACTTGGTAATGAACCGATGGTCTAGAGGAATGTTGGTCGAAAGTCTCGCTAAACTTGTTTTCAAGATCTTGATAGATGCTGATGATTTTTCCGCCCTTGCTCAACTTTGGCTTTGAGATTGAAAATTGATTTTGATAAAATCATTTGCAGATTTTTGAGTAGCCACGAATTCTCTCATGGTTTTCTCGAATTCGGTTTCTTCCATCTTTTTGTCGGGGTTTTGTGGTGGTGGATCGTTAGTTCGTGGTTGAGAATCACGGTTGTCATCCCTTGGTCGGCGATCTTGCCAATTTTCAGAATTTCGACCGTAATAATTACTACGATATCCTCCTCCACGGTATCCTCCTTGAGCATAACTTGCTTCTCCTTCCTTCGGTCCACCCATAGGCTTATCGTCGCACGCGGACGATGGATGATTTCCTCCACAATTGTTGCATCCGTCTCGCATTTCCTTCATTTCATCTTTGATATCTTTGTATTGCGAGTCTATTTTTGAGGTTAACGCTTCCATCTTCTCCATGAGTTTTGAGGTATCGGTGTTTTCGACAAAAGCAATAGTTTTTCGAGAGGTTTGGTTTTGGAATCTTGGACCAATCAAGTTTAAGAAGTACTCGATCTTCGAGCAATTGATGTGCATCGTTGGGAGTCCTATAGAGAAAATTCCTCCAAAGATCAAAGATGCCTTGAGAGATTTCATCTAGTCCATGGTAAAAGATTCGATAATGGTTCCTTTGATAGTCCATGTCCATGACAACTACGGTTAAATCTTTCATTCGGGCCAAGCTTCGACAAGTGATTCGCTTGGGTTTTGGGTGAAAGACGAATTTCTCCCATTAATCGATCATACATGGCGGTGGAAAGAATCGCTTACAAAAGCTTGCCTCATCTCCTCCCAAGTATTGATGATTCCCCGGGTTAATTCATTGTACCATACTTTAGCATCTCCGGCGAGTGATGATGGGAAAAGTTTGAGTTTGATGGCATTGACATCGGTGTCGCAATAACGGAACATGCCGCAAATTTCGGCGAATTCGCAATGTGTTTAGCGGATCGGCCAGCATCGCCATCGAATTGACGGTCTTTGATCATAGAAAGGTGATGTCCCTTCACGGTGAAGTTGTCACCAAGATTGACAAAGCAATAGCACTTCCGGGTTGGTGCTACGGCTCGGTTGGTTCCCACATACGGTTGATCGTCCGCCACGGGAAAAGGTAATTTGGTGAAAGGGTTGTAAACAACTTTGGCTTCTACGAGGTTATCAAATGGTGGGTTTGGTACTCTTGGTACACGATTTTCCAATGGTATGAAAAGTGTTCTTCTTCTTCTTTGAATCAAACATTCGGGTTGGTAAGAGGTGTAATTGGTTCTATTCCCACGCCGAGTGTTCATACAATGTCCTAAAGAATCCAGCAATATCTAAACACACGGACAAATAACGAAACAGCTTTTTCTGGTCGATTGGGTAACCGGATCGTTGCGGATTGCGCACCGATCGGTTAGACCAATTAGTTATGGGTAAAATTGTAACCGATTCGTTGAATGACAACCGATCCTTGAAGTTTTGAGGAAAAAAATATTGATGAATCGATCGAGGAAATTCAAAACTTGTCAAACACAATCAAATCCTCGGCAACGCGCCAAAACTTGATGTGCTACGTGTACAAGTTTTAAATTTATAAGAGGTGAATTACCAATATTACTAATAACACATACGAGCAAGTATACTCGTCCGCTATAGCAAGATTATGAAGGTAAGTCGATCGTCATAGGATTTGAGTGAATCTAAACACAAGTTTGAATCAACGAAGTCTATCCAAAACATATAACAAAGCAAATAGATATAATCAAATTCGTATGATTAAAACTACACTTGCTTAAACTTGTTTCATATCATAGATTAATGTGATTGTGTTAACCTCTTAACATGTTGGTTATGATAATTAGTTGAAGACTAATCTATTGTTCTTACAAGTTAAACCTTCACAAGATTTTAGTTCATAAAACAAGCATTACGCTTAACCAATCAATTCAAGATCAATTCAAGTTTCATAAGTCTACATACATAAACTTAAACACAAAACATCCACTTGTTTCATCAAATTGCTTAAGAAATGGTCAATACAAAAGGTAACCGATCATAGACAAAGGCTACAATTGATTCTCAACAACTAATCTTACGACCTTTTAGATGTTTCCAACCAATCCAATTTGATAATCAAAAAGCGTTTCTATTACAACCACACCTTAGTTCCTTTGTATAATCAAGAATAATGGGTAAAAACAATCATCCATAGACAAAATGATTATGACTAGTTGAATAACAATAAGTTCTTTCGACCTCTACGATTACTATCAATTAGCCAAACTTGATTAACAAATGTCACTACAAAACTTTAGCACAATTGGATCTTAGAATCGACTTGAAAATGAAGTAAAACATGTTAACACAATCACTTAACTAATCATATGATAATCAACATCATTTAAGCAAGTGTATAAAGGAACTAGCCACTCATAGCAAACATGAACATAAACTCAGAACTTTGAACATTAGAAAACATGATTAAAAGTCTTACAATGCTTGGAATAAGATTACAAATGGTGAAGTAATGATTCCCAAATTATTGGGGTAGACTTCTTGGTGATTTGGCCTCAAATGTGGAACTTCCGAACTCCAAACTTCGGACTTCTAAGGACGAATTTGAGAGCTTAAAGCTTTGTTTGATGAGTAGAGAGATTTGTATTTGAAGTGTGTGTCTCATATGCTCACAAATGGCCTCTATTTATACTAATTCCAAAACCTAGGGTATTAATTGTTGAACTTGGCCTCCAAGGAGTAAGGAAGGGACTAGAATACACCAAGAGAAGGACCTAGAATCGTTTGGATGCAAAGGGAAACTTAGTGATGAAGATTTGGCGATGCGACTTCTCCAACCGGATCGGTTATATGACCAACCGATCCGGTTGGTCTTCAAAGGGCAAACCGCTCCGGCTGTTGGTGGCGACCGAACGATTGGTGATGGCATTTTGGTATTTCTGGTCATTTTCCAACCGATCCGGTTGCACTTGCAACCGATCCGGTTGGATTTCCTGAGTTACGGAAACTTGATCTCTTCTTTTCTTTATCTTGTAGAACTTGGTTCTTCAATTACTATGGTCTTCAAAGGTCCTTGAGATACTGATTTAGGCTTCACTAAAACGGGAATCTTCTATTTGCTGAACATTTCTTTATTTTCCTTCCGTTTCCCTGCACTTGGTTATAAACACTAGACAAACATCTTTTGATGCGTTTAAGCACTATAATCACGCAAATATAACCAAATAACATATATAAAAGTACACATAACGCTACTAGAAACATGCACAATCTGAGCGTTATCATACGCCGTAACTTCTTCAAAGTGGCATACTGTGATAAATCTTTAGATTTTTCTCCAATTCCGCGTCTCTTTAGCTCCAATGCTCGTAAGTTACCTGAAAGGGAAAACAATGGAAAACAAGCGTAAATCCATATAAATGATATAAATTACAAGCATTATCGAGGGAAATTGACACTTTCAACATTCGTGACTATTTAATGTTATCAAATATCCCCACTTGAACTCTACTTGCCCTCAAGTAGACCTTATTAGAAAGATTCCTAAAAGATATCTCCCATAACCTGAAAATATGAGTTTACAAACCCTTATGCTAGAATAAAACAAAGCCGAACACCTCACCTAAAGGGGAACAAAACACTCAAATCTCTCAACTATTCTAAGTGTCAATTTCAGGTGATCACCAATCGCATACCATAGCATGTATTCTATCATAAGCTTGGCGGTTACACAAATCTCCACCACTAGAGTTAAGGGCTAAACAATTCTCGAAGCAATATGGGTAGACACGATAAAGGTTAACGGTGACTCGTCATTACTAACATGTCACGGTGAAGTGGACAAAATCAATGATACATGACCAAATCCATGGCCAAGACACCAAAGATTGCTCACCGCATCACCTAGACACGCTTCATGACTAAAGGGTAGGATAAGACATGGATATATAATTGGTGTAAAATAAAACAAGGTGTAGTCTAAATCTATAACCAAGTCATCACCACTTACCGTCCGCCAAAGTTCAAGCTTTGAAGTCAAGAAACCGGATCATGAAATTCAAGGTAGATGTGTCATTAGAGGACGCCGTGATGGGCACACTACATTTTCTCCAACTATTGGCATATCTACCAACTCCAATCTTCAAATGTGACCGAGGTGGCCTCGTCGATACTAAATCTATGAAGCTCATAACATAGTGATTATAACATCGCACTTTACAATAACATAACAATGATTTTTTTTTTTTTTTTTCTTTTTCAATCATTTTTTCAACATAACAATAAAACATAATATCCCCACTTGAGATGAACAATGGAATACTGGGGTCTTCAATGATCTTCGTGAATGTTGTCGATGAAAGTGTGATTTCTAACCTTCCACTCGAACCTTGAACTTAGGCAAATGATGACTTCCAATCACAAATAAAGACTACAGGTAGGCTAAGTGTATAGGTGTATCAAATAATATATCGGGTTAACAAATGAAAGAAATGACTCGAGTAGGGGTGTATCTAGGGTATCTTGCACTAAAGGTGAGTGCAACAAAAGGGTTTCACATGGGGTCAAAAAGTCGAGGTGACTAATCGATAGACACACAATGGTAGGTCGTTGGGTGATAATCCTATAATATTGTCTTCTAAAACCAAAGTTCAAATACATTGAGCTAACTCAACATACCTCGCTCATGGTCTCAAAATGATGCAAAGCCAAGTTCTAAAGTTTACAAGCTACCCAAGACACCTCATAATTTGGTGGATTTGGGTAAAATATTGGAAACGGATAAGGCTAATCTCACCATATAATATCAAGGGTTGTATGTGCTCGGCTAAGGTCTAATCTAGTTAGGTTAAGAAAACATGTAAAATTTTAAAATGGCACAATTTTTCAAAATAAACTAGAAAAATGAGGGTTTAAATAAAGTTTAAGAGATAATTCTACTCCCGTCCCCCACTTGAATTGTACAAAGTCCCATTTGTACTAAGCATTAAATAAAGGTGAAGAGAAAGTAGAATTAGAGCGAGAACTTCTCCGAATTTGCTCCATAAAGAAGGAAGGCCCACGAAAAGAGACGTGCTTCAGATAAGCATCATGAACAAACTTCAATCCTCAAATCATACGACCGACAAGCATAATTCTAAAAAATGAAAAATAAAAATGAAAAATAAACCTAACTCACTTCAGGAATCACGGTTGCATTTAGCTAATGCAACAAGTTTTAAACCACTTGGTGTCCCAAGTGGACGAGTGAAGTCTCGTGAGGGTTTAGGAACACACCACAAAGTTCATTTAAAATACTAATACAAGGTTATTGTGTTTTAAAATGAAAGAATTAAAGAAGAGGAAGGTTACGCCATAACTTTTCGAGGGAGTTACGTCAGAATCGGCATAAAGTTTAAAGCGAGTGGCTACGGCATAACCACGTAGATGGTATTACCGTAATTGGTAATTCGTCAAGAATTCTCACGCTAAAAGGTTGGTTACACAGAATCACCAAGATGAGTTACGTCGAACTCTGCTCGATCAAAGAACAACAAAGAACAATTACTTCCTCGCTTCCTGCCAAAAATAGTTAGAAAACACAAAACCCTATAGAAATGAAAATAAAACAAAAGAAAGGGATAATTGGGTTGTCTCCTAAAAGAGCACTTTTCTTTATTTACGAGTCTTGTTAGACTCACACCGCGGGCTTCTATAGGGGCCTTGGACTTCCCCCTCCTCCATGTCATTTTCTTTGAATAAGGCTGTTCCCAAACATGCGGAGAAACAAACCGAGTCACTGTGTATCTTTTTGCGAAATTAGCTTGTGTCCATTCAAACGAAATTTTGCCTCGCCTTCCAATTTTATTTTATCATACCCAAACTTTACTCGTAACCAATTTTCAAAGGAGATTCCCCAGATCCTACTTCACTTCTCTTATCTTCGCAAAATATACCCATTCCTTGCGTTTGAGCCATTTAGGTTCGTGGAATTCTCTCCATCATGCATCTTGCGGTTGGGGTTGCATGTAGGCATTGCCATCGTGTAGTCATCAGCCTTGATAGCGGGTTCACAAAATGTATGGTCCAATCAATTTCGTGAACCATTCGCTAAAAACATTATGCCCTTGTAACCATTTTTTTCTAATAAGATTCTCATCTTCCCAAAGACCACCAAACTTCCGCAAAGATCTTTAATCATACGAATGAGGTGCTTTCCTCCTCCATTGCATCATTTTGAAAAGGAGAACACGAGGTAATGTTACTTTGGTCCCCTCAACTAAACAAGTATTAGGAACACAACAAAGAATTCTTCCTTTTACAACGTGAATCGGTACAAAACGGATCTCTTCCTCATCTTTTCATCGCCACTTGATTGATTGCCCCGCAAATGGCCAAAAGATGAAGGTGGAAACCTCATCGGAATCATCTAATTCAATCCTTGGTGATTCTTTAGTCGTTACAATTTTGTCCGGTTCAAGGCTTAAGGTTTTATCCAATTTAAATTCCACTATATCGCCACAATATCCAATTCTAATATCCTAATGTGTCCGTGAACGGTTTATCGAGAATCAAATGTTCCTTTTGTCTCTCTCCATGTCGATGACTACAAATTCTAGGGTCGAAACAAATTTATCGACCTTGATACAAGTACCACTGTAATTCCTAAAGGGTAACCTTGGTGTCCGTCAGAATTAATCAAGATATATGTTTCCCAAAGATGGACTATCTTAAGTTTAAGGAATATGGAAAGCGGCATGATGTTTATACCGATCCAAAATCAACCACCCCAAAATATTAATACTCCCAAAGAACATGGAATGATTAACCCGTTTGCGCTAATATCCTTAACTCGAAAATAAACTTGTTCCCGACTGGCACGCTTTCGAATTATGGTTACGCCATAACTTAGGGAATTGGTTACGGCGTAACCCTGCCTGCATGTCGGATATCTCTAATTCATCGGTTGTGGAATTCTATTCTCAACCACCTCCCGAGGATTATTGGCAAAACAAGATTGCATTCCACCGTGCTTGGTTTCATTAAGTTCAATTTCATCTATCTCAAGACCGAGTTTTCAATCATTGCTCTAAGGTTTTTAGGGTTTCGTCGTGCTCGAAAAATTTTTATTTGTGTTTTCCGGAAACCCTTAACCATGTATCTTGTTCTTTTGTTTATGGGTGATGTTTCCGTGAACTTGTTAATTGTTTCTTCAAGACCGGCTTTCTTTCTCCATAAGGCCCACGGTTGTAATTTCCATGATACCCATTACTATTTTGATAATCTCCGTAAATGGTCGATTTTCCATACTTGGCTTCTTCAATATTCTCTTCGTCCACATGAGTACAATTCTTCGTGAGATGTCCTCCTCCACGCCTTTCACAACCCACTTGGATGGCATGAACGGTTTCTCGACCTTCAAAGATATCTCGACCGAGATTTTCAATTTTACTAGCGATTCTTCGCAATTCCGCCAAAACTTCCGCCTTGGTTTCTTTTTACTCTCCGTCGTGCCATTTTTGAGAGTGATCCGCCATTTTTGAATGGCTTCAATTGCAAGTGTAGGAGTCATGTTCGGGATAGGTCCTGATAGTCCAAAGATTTGCCTTGTAGTTACGTTAATTCCTTTGTAGAAAATATTGACCTTCTCCGGGTTGTTCGGATCATGTGTAGGACACTTGTAAAGGAGATCGCTGTTAGGTTCCCATTTATGTAACACAAGCATCAATATGAAGAAATGAGATAAGAGATAGATCGGATGAACACTTAACAAACAAACACACGAATAAATAATAGAAAGGTTTATGCTTAGAGTGAAATAGAAAGTGAACAACCAACCTTCAAGTGAAGGTTTACAAGATTATTTATAGGAAGGAACTAGGCAACACTACTAGTTCCCTTCCTTTCCTTATTGGGCTTGGGCCAAGGCTTATGGGCTTTCTACATAAGCCTTGCCATAATTACTAACATAAAAGCCTAATTAAGCTAACTATTACATATTAATTACTAACACTTGTAATCTAGTTTAGAGTGATTCCAACAATCTCCCTAAGTGTTGGTGATTAATGATTAGAGTGAAAACGCTTGTAGGTGCCGATGTAATAGTAGCTTTGACGCCTTCCGACATTCTTCTTCTTGTGAGAAGAAGTGTCTTGATTCCAACAATCTCCCAAAGGTAGGGATCTTGTTTACTTTGAAGTTTTTCACTTTGACGCCTTCATTTTCTTTGTTCTTTGATCTTTGTTCTTTGTGGTGGTAGTGATAGTATGTTGTGGTTATCTCGATCAGTCCGCTTCGCTGCTCCAAGGGTTCCACGCCTTTCTCCAACATGCTCACACGCCTTTAACGTTGAATTTCAAGATCGATGTAGTTCTCTTAGTCTTTAAACTTTGTAGATTCTTTGACTTTGACGAAGAATCATTCGACTTTGTGTTGCCTTTGAGAGAACTTCAATTAGTGTTGTTGTTGGTATGAGCATGTGAAGAATCGCACGATCTTTTCCTCCCGCGAGCATCCATAAGAAGAAAACATAAAACATGGGTTAGAAATAATCCAACGCTACAAGTTTGAACTTCGAGTGTGTTAACAAAGATAGTGTGAAAACACGACTCTAATTCTCACAAAGGTCGTTCTCGAACCGAGTCCCACAAGTGAGATAACGCGATGTACCAAGTACACCTACAGCTCGTGTGAGTCGCGAGGTACACCAAGCATCACCCCACGATCAGAGACCGCTTGAGACACACTAAGCGTAACCCACAAGGAGTTACCGGCGACCGCCGTGGTCGTTGATGTTGACCCCGCAGAGTTTCCATTCAATCACCGAGGATCACATGTGAACCTCTCATAAATGTTCTCGATGATTGCTAAGATCCGTAGGACTCGATAATGTATCACTTGGCCCTTATTGTTGAACGACAAGTGATGAAATGTCAAGTGTACCTAAGAGATCTTTTGATGAATCTCGTGGCTCTAGACTCAATAGTGCGCTTTGGTTTTCCCGAGCGGAGACTAGGAGAGGGTCTCCTTCTTCAATACCAAAGAATCTCTAAGAGAAAGCCGATAGTTTACGTAGGGTTCCCCGTGAGAATGAAACAAGCTTCGCTGAGAGAAACTTGAGTGGCTAAGAAGGTTTAGTGCATGCGCCATCGGGTCCATGACGACTTTGATCTTCAATACCGGTGTCATCAAGTGACAACCAAGAGTATATGAATTGAACCCGTGTCCGCCTCTAAGTTGAATAACTGAGGGCTATTTATTTTCACCCTTTTCTTTACTTTTCTTTTAATTCTTCAACTCCTTCTTTCTCCGATTCTCATTTTCTCCTTTTATAATCATACCTAAGGACTTCTAATTCTAACTATTGGTGGTGTCCTTGGGTAGATCCTCCGCTCTCAAGGATCATAGGACGGTTATTCCTAACCTTAGTCACCTTATAACTCCATGACTAACCTATGTTGCCATAAACCATTTTCATGAAAATCTCTCAAAGTGGTTATGAATAAAACATTTTGTACCACCGAAAGAGTTTTGTATTTTGCGTAAATACTCCCTCCACACGTGCTTAAGTATTTTGACGTAAATCGCACGGTGAGAGAAGAGCGCACTTTTGAATTGATCAACTCAAGATAGACAATTCCCGCGAGACACGGTTACGCTGCATAGTTAAAGAGTTACATTGTCGCTTTTAGGTGACAACTAGCTCTAATAACTACCTTGAAGGTGTGGACAAACCTCGAAAGGTTGTCAAACCCACAAAGTTCATGTCTACCAAGAGTTTCTCGAATGGTACATTCTACTAGGACAAGTCCTTTCATGAGACACGCTTACATCACTAGCGAACTAGCTTGAAATTATTACCCGTCCCGACAAGTCTTTTCGAGTTACTAACATTTAAGATCTCACAATTCATTGGTTAAGTCTTTAGCACGACGATTCATTAGCAATTCACAACATATTTCTTATCACATAATTTTTCTCCCTCAAAATGGCATATAAATGTTATTTTTGACGAAATTTTGATATCGAATATGTCCATTTCGAGTTTTGTGGAAGATTACCACGAAGAACAATTTTGTGAACAAAGTTTTAAGCAAATACTCCCCTCAACAAGTGATATTAACTTTGAGGTTTTGAAAATCATAAGGGAAGTACTTGTTCTTTGAGCAAAACTTTGAAAATGAAAGTTTTGATTAGTTTTACTCAAAAGTAAGAAGCTTTCGCCCTTTTATAGGATTGTGGCAATCAAGCGCACTACGTGGTCCTTTCATTACAAGTACGGGTTGTACATCGTTATGTGTGCACAAGCCATTGTCGATATAAATCACACATCCAAATAATGATAAGAGAAACAAATCAAGGGTACCAGAGTACCGTGTAGTCCAAAGAATAACTCCGTGAATGCGCTCGACGTTGGTAGCCTGTGAGAGATATGCTTGACGACCACCAACGAAACTCTCCAACGTTCTTATCTCGATCCCGCCTCGAACAACCTTTCATCAATCCGAGTGATGATCTTCTTTACATCCCTTCTATCCTCGAATTCCATCTCTTCTATGACCCTATGCCGCCATGTATCTCCTTTAACCTGTATGCTAACCCGTCCCGAACCTTCTTCAATGTGTGATCCCCAAACTTATGAAGCTCTTTGCACGCCATGAAGCAATTGTGGTGTAGTTCACTTCGGTAGACTACCCCAAATGGTTTCTTGATAAGGGTGTACTGAGCAAGTTGGTTTATGTCGGAAGGTCTAGTCGTGGTTTTGTGAGATTAACACGCTCGATATGATTCCACGGCAAGTTGAATATCTTCTACACGCTCTGGATCACGATGCTTCGATGAAGATTAGCAATGACTTGATGTACTGCTGGATAGTTGTAGAGAATTGTCGATTCGTCCTTGTACCTTGGCAAGATACATATCTTCAATGTCATTTAGAGACAATCTCGAAAATCCGCTTCACGTAAGTCATATTCCTCTTCGCCTTGTCGTTTGACCACTATTTTCTTTAGGAATGTGTAGTCCCACTTCGACGACAAGGTAACATGTCAATTGCAACGATCCGCTTATCACCGAACACTTCCTTTTTCGACTTTAGAACCCGCAGCTTTTGTAGTAGATTCTTCGCTCGCTCGCCAATGATGAATCCCATACAATGCATCGAGGTCATACTTTTCCACTTTGTCGCAAACATGTGTGTGGCTTCTTCCTCGATGGCTATGTTGTTGGAGTATATTGTCACGGAAAGGGAGTGTGAGTGATGTAGCGATTTTCTTGGAGACATCGCTACCGTAGAAGAAACTCTAAGTCGTTGTTGAAGAAATAGCGGTATGGAATCTTGGGTTGATCCGTCGGCCAATGGTAGGTAGAGGTTTGGTCCAACAAGGTAGTATGGAGCTTTATCTTGTCCGTGAAGTCAATGTTTGATTCGTGATTGAGCCAATCAATGTTGTTAGACATGGCTCGTGCAATGTTGTCGAGATGATATTCGACTTCAATTGCACTTTCTCGAGTGCTTTAAGTAGTTGAAATGCATCATTCTTGATTCGCCTCAACTCGCTTTGGTCATTTTCTTCACTTTGAACTTTTCCCGTATAAGCTTCACATGCTCCATTGTGCGACCATCTACCATTTCTTGACCTTCCGTAATGAGGGTAGCATCAACAAGTTTAGAAAACCAATCATATTCTTCTCGTGTCATCTTCATCTAGCCATGAGACAACAACGGTCTTCTTCTTCTTCTTAGGCTTTGATGATGATTCCGGTTTCTTTGTTGTGGTAGAAGAAGTAGGTTGTTGTTGGGGCTCGTGAATCTCTTCATCGTCACCACCAAAGTATTCAAAGTGATCACCGGTTTTCTCTGCTTGTGGTGGTGACTCGTAGTCCCGAGGTTTATCAAGAGCAGAGAACGTGGAGGAGATCTTCTTTCGTGGAGGTCCTTTGGGTGGTGGAGGCATGGAGGATGATTCACCGATTTCTTCTTTCGCTTTGACTCTTTATCCTTATCCGATCATCATCGCCTCTTGGACGCTTAGCCTTTTCACCGCCGCTTTGCATGAAGTTTTGAGTTGATATTCCAAAGAATGCCTCAAATAGTTTAGCTTCATCGTAAGTAAACGCTGCGATCGTTGAGACATTTGTAGTACAAGCTTGGAAATCAATTCAGATCGGAGACAACCGCAGGCTCAATTGGTTGATTTTCATTGCTACCGGAGTAGATTGCATTGTTTGCTTGACCAATTGCATGAGATTCGGATAGAGTTGTCTCGTGAACATCTCTTGTCACCCAGGACAAAGGTCGAGAAGAAACTTATGAGTGTATTCCTTAATCGCCTTGTTCATTTCACCTCGATATCTCGATTGAGAAACTTCGTTGATCTGCTCCTCGCTCTCCCAACATCTCGCTTATCACTTTTTGAAGAAGATTGACTCACGTCCGCAGTTGATTGAGTTTCTTGTTGACTACGCTTTTCTTCCTTACTTGCTGACAACTTTGACAATCTTTGTCTTAGCTCGTGATGCCCAAGTGTCGGTTGGTTTCTTTATCGATCCGGATGCGGATCCGTGGTGCCTTTGGATGGTGGTGGTGATGAATGAGAAGATGAGTCCGACGATGATGAGACATGAGGAGGCTCGTGGTCCTTTGGTGGCTCGTAAGTTTGTTCCTTGCTACGCTCGGACTATCTAGAAGATAATCATCGGCTTCTTTTCGCGCTTTAGCCTTTTCTTCCGCCTTTAACCCTAGCTTCTTCATCCGCTTGAGCTTGAGCTTCTTCTTCCGCTTTTTCTTTAGCCGCAGCCTCAACATCTTCATCGAAATTTTCTCGCCTTCTTCTTCTTCTTTCGTGTTCCTCAAAGTCAAAATGATCTCATCCTCTAGTTGCTTTTGTTGTTGATCGTGGTGGTGGTACCGCCCCTTATCGGGTTGATTAACCGCATCGAAACCGGTGTGGTTAGTGCACCACCACTTGACCCTCCAGGCCACGAGTTTGTTGTAGGTTGAACTCTTTAGCAACATGTTGAAGTCTCGAGATTCTTCAATTTCTTTCTCGTAATCTTTGTCTTCATCCATTGGCTCTTCATCCGAGCTCTCTTCTTCCCGCTCTTGCACCGAGTTTTCCCTTTATCGACTTGGGACTTAGAGGTTTTGCAACCGTTAGTGTATCATCCGCTGCGCATTCCGAGTAGATAACCTCTTCATCTGCTTCAAGTGTCCTCCGAGTCCTCGCCCATCGCTTTTGGTTCGTTTAGGATTAGGATATCAACCTTTAATGGAACTTTCCTTTGAGTGTGTGAGTCCTCTTTGGATACTTTCTCGTACTCTCGCTTGCAATACTTCCAAAGATCGCCTCCCGGTCTTCCTAACAGTGTACCGTAAGACTTTTCATCAATGAACCCCACTTTGCCTAATGCAACCGCTTCCAGATAACGCTTGTACGATTGAAGTTCCTTGATAGCATCAGCAGAAGAAGGCAACTGCAATACCGCACCTTGTTTCTTCGTTGTTGAGTCCTTAACCGACAACATTGAGTGTGGGCTCAAGCAACACGGAGTGATGGTTGGGGTCATCAAGTCTCGCGGGAATATCCGATTATTCCCTAGAATCCTTTGGATCAACAGCTTTGTGTATCCGATATAAGGGATCTTGGTGCCGTGCTTTTAAGGTAAGACATCATGTCGCCCCATATCGAGCCGCAAATTGATGTGTTTCATGTTGACCATGCCCCAAAATATTTGTAGTTCCATGAGCTTCGGATGCTCAAAACCACTGTCACGTCCAGAAACTGATTTGGCAATCATGATGTAGAGGGTTCTCCATGGTTGGGGAATGTTCTTAAGATCAACTGATGAGTGTTTTGTGATGATCCCAGCAGCTTCATCATAGCCGATGTCGACCATGAACTGGAGAGTGACCTCTTCTGAAGGAGTAGCAACATAATCAGCAGTCGGATGTTAGGAAGAAGAAGAATAGCCCTTAAGTCTCGCCGGAGTGATGGTGACTTGTTTGTCGTTATGTGTCACCGCACAACATCTTGACCTTTGACCTTTGCATGGTGTGCCGTAATTGGTGAACATAAATCACCCAACAGCTGCGTAATTAGTGAGCATATTCTTGTAAGGATGAGTCTTCGTAATATCCACAACAATTTGACAAGAAGACTCGTAACACGTGAAGTTATCAAAATCGACTCGAGATTGTTCTTCCCAATCTTCATTGTGTAACCGCTGGGAAGATGTCTTCCATTGAGAGAACATTTGGTGCATCAACGCTTTTCCATTTGGACGCCCATATTGTGATCTCGAAGATATTGAGCCAAAAGAACCAACATATCGAAAGACATTACGTTAGTCAAAAGTTGATTTTATTGTCCAATTATTGAATATGTTATGTTGATGAATGTTACGAGTCCAACGTCACTTGTTTGTCCAATAGTCCAAAGTAGTCGTGATAAGTTTCGTGAATTTATTAATTTTGAGTTTTAAAGTCCAAATTTTCACTTATTTTCACAACATATTAACCATTTAAGCTTATTAGTGACATTTTGGTTTCGTGACGTTATGATTTATTTATTTACAAGTTTGTACGCGTAACAATTCATAATTATGGTTAAAATTAGGCTTAAGCGTAGGAATTGCAAGCTTATGCGTAAACAGTAGACCATACGCGTAGGCATAAGCTTATGCGTAGGAACTTAACTTACGCGTAAGAAATGTTACGCGAGGAAAAGAGAGCCCTAGCATAAGGCTTACGCGTAGAGCAGCATGTGTTGAGCTTACGCGTAAGGTTTACTCGTAAGAGTGAACCTTATGCGTAAGACTCAAGTTTACGATATCCTTCACAGATACGCCAGTAGTCCCTTTGTAGAACCTTACGCGTAAAGGTTACGCGAAGATTACTCTTACGAATAACTTTCACGCGTAGGTGATCCTTATGCGTAGGAATCCATGGTTAACCTTGATTCTCAATTTTTCACGCGTAAAACCCGAAACAAATTCATCATAACACATTCATTAACATATTATTCAATCCTTTCAATTTTCACATGAACTCACAATCCATAAACTTACGCAGAAGATTCTTATTACGCGTAAGTTTAAACCCTAAGTTTTCAAATTTTACGAGTAAGAGATTTAGCCATAGGAATTGCACCAAATTGCTTCTCGATACCTTAGAGGCCTAATGAGTTGTTTTAAACAAGTTTTAACATCAAAACCCTTATGAATCAAAAATACCCAATTCATATGAGTATAAACCCTAAATCTCAATTTTCACAAAATTTCATGTTTCGGGCATGATTCAAGTATGGTTTTGGTCAATTAAACATGTAACAAACATCATACAACCATCTAATTGTCCGTAAACACTCTCAAATGAAAACCCCTAATCCACGCATAAACCCTAATTTTGAAACATGATTAAAACGTTTTCGGGTGGATTTTGATGTTGAAAATGTTTATAACACTTGATTTTAAGCATTTTGACACAATAATTTACCATCATAAACATTCAATGATGATTTTGTGTTCATACGCATACGCCAGAGAACACAAAATCATCCCAAACACAAAATCTAACCGTTGGATGTTTATGAAATTAAAACCATTGTTTATAATAACACAAAGATCATTAAACCACTTACAAATTAGAAGTTTAAAGCACGGATTTGAAGATTGAATCTTAGGCGAGGATTGGTAGTTGAGAGAATTAAATGTTTGAATTAAATGTGTTTGAAAAAGTTAGGTGGAGAGTTTTGTTAAAAATTAGTTTGAACTTTTGACAACTTTGGTCCCTCCACCTCAACCATTTTCATCCAACGCCCATAACTTCCATTTTGGTTACGTAAAGTATGATATTTGAAAGAAACTTGACGACACCCCCTCGACTTAAGAAATAATGAAATTTTATAAATTTGAGTCCGGGAGTGTCAATAAACCGTAAATGTGACCACCATTATCAAAGAAACAACCGAATAAGGTAACATGCAAGTACAAGGTTTTATGAAACAAAAAATATTTATTTTCTCCCTCAACACTTGACCGAGAAAATACTGAATTTTGAAAGAGTAAAGTGTTGACGGAAGATTTGTACTTGCCATGTTTGAAAGAAATTTAGATAGAAGAATATTTTTGAATTTTATAAGTTTTATATTTTTGTATTTTGTTTTTGAAAATATTTACAAAAGAGGTTTTGGTGTTTGACCGGTTTTAAGATTGTTTTAAAAGTTCATCCAGCCTCCGAGTCAAACACCGATACCAATCCGTGGACCAACTCAAGAAACCTAGCAGAGCTAAGGCTTTGGTGAGAAGATCCGCCAATTGGTATTCAAGACCACAAAGTATAATTCAACGGCACCTTTTCCACATGCTCCTTGATGAAATGATATCAAGATCGATGTGCTTTGATTTCAATGTTGAACAGAGTTGCACGAGATCGCAATAGCACTTCGATTGTCGCAGACACATCGATTCTCACAACACGTAACCATAGTCTTTGAGTTGTGTTCTCATCCAAATGACTTGAGCACAACACGCCGACATGGCTACATATTCTCGCTTCGCTGAGGACAACGATGTACAATCCTCGCTTCTTCGATTGCCATGACACCGCTTTATCACCAAGAAATTGTAAAGCTCCAAAGTACTTTTCCGAGAATCTAAGCAACCCGCGTGATCGCCCTCTAAAAAGCTATTAGTTCAAAACCGTAATCCTTCTGATACCGATCCCCAAGTTAATGGTTCCCTTGATGTATCGGAGGATTCTTTTAGCCTCGTAGAGGTGAGTTTCAGCTTGGTCGCGATCGATAACGGAGCAAAGATATACAAAGAAAGACAATATCGTGTCCATCGGTCGTTAGATACATGAGAGACCCAATGATACTTCGTATTTGGTAGGGTCAACCAATTTCCCATGCAAATCAAAGATCCAGCTTGGTATGTGCCATTGGTGTGGCATAGGTATCACAGCTTTGCATTCCATTTTTGTTTAAAATTTCAAGGGCATATTTGACCGACTCAAGAAAATACCACGGGTGATTGATGAACTTGCAATCCCTAGAAAGAACGTAAGTTCACCCATCATGGACATTTCAAAATGTTTTTCATAAGTTTTGAAAAGCGTTTGAGTACTTTAGATGTGTTGACCCAAAATGATGTCATCCACATAAATTTGAACGATTAAAATGTGTGCCCGTGATATTGTATGAATAGTGTAGGGTCGACCGATCCTTTGACGAAATTATTAGCGATAAGAAAGGATGATAACTTATCATACCACGCCCGAGGGGCTTGTTTGAGACCGTAGAGCCTTGTTCGCTTTGTAGACGTGATTAGGGAACTCGATCAACGAATCCTTCCGGCCGGCTAACATAGACCGCTTTTCGCTTTTCCATTGAGAAAAGCGCTTTGACGTCCATCCGAAAGACCGTGATGTTCATGTGAGCCGCGAATGCCGTAAAAATCCGACAACCTCAAGTCTAGCAACCGTGCGAATGATTCCTCGTAATCAATCCTTCTTCCTGTCTATAACCCTTAGCCACCGACGTGACTTATTTCGATAACCGCTCCTTCAAAGATCCAATTTTGTTTTTCCAAATCCATTTGAGACCAATAACATAGACTCCAGCTGGTTTTTCAACCAATTCCCATACTTCAAGACGCTTAAACCGATTGAGTTCTTCTTGCATGGATTCAATCCAGCTTGTCATATGTCATGGCATCCTTAATGTTTTTGGGTTCACTTGCACAAACGGTAAGTGCATAAATGCAATGTTCACCGTCATCAAGTCGTTGTCTAGTTACGATCGGTTGATTCGGGTTGCCAATAATGTTCACAAGAGGATGGTCTTTAGTCCAACGATGTGTGAGGGGTTGATGTTGATATACATTCTGCAGATTTGAGGATTCAAATGGCTTGTAGATGATTCCGCAACATCGATGTGGCGCTTCATTAGCAAACGGATTGAAGAACGATTTGGATCATAACTGCAGTGGGGTACTTCATTGTTCGTAAGATCATCACCGGTTCAACGCCATTGATGCGGTTTGTTCGATCGTTGTTGTAGAATCAATTGGTGGTGCTTCCTCAACAAGAGTTGTTGTAGCAGTGTATCGTATTGATTATGATCGTTTGAGCAATGAAACATTTGATACATCCGAGCACGCTCATCAATATCATCACTAAACAGAGGAGCAAATAGTCGCTCCATTTGACGTCGAGTAAGTTGTAAACTAGGTTCACCGATGATGGGGTTTGAGGAAGTTTAAACGGTTATGTCCGGTTCCAAGTCGTTATGCTCGTAAGCCATTTCAGAAGCTCATCGAAATTTGCATGAATCGCTTCCATAATCTCCTTGTACGACGATTCCGCATCCGTAACCCTTAGAGTTTTCACAATATCCAACAAAGACTCCAATGTCGCTTTTGGCTTTGAGCTTACCAAAGTCATCACGATCATTATTCGGATAACAAAGGGATCCAAATACATGAAAGTGTTTGAGATTCGGTTTACGGTTGTGGATAAGCTCATAAGGTGTTTTGTTGTGGCGCTTGGTAATCATTGAACGATTCTCGAGTGTAGCATGCAGCTGACACGGCTTCAAATTTCACAAGTAATCTGAAGTTTTGCATTTATTAACATCGTTTTGCAGCTTCCACTAACGCACGGTTTCGCTTTTCAACAACTCCGCTTTGTTCCGTGTTCGTGCAATTGATGTTTGATGCTCAATTCCCACTTTCTCATAATATGCACGAAGAGTTTGATTCACAAATTCGCCCTTTGTCTGCTCGATTTGTCCGACCGTGTTCCGAGTCGAACTTGAATTTTCGTGAGAAAGGTGATGATCATCTCGTGGAGCTTGATCTTTACTCAAGAAAATAAACCCAAGTCCATCTTGAGTAGTCATCTACAATTACCAAGATGTAGCGCTTGCCATTAATCGCTCGCACGCGATCGGGCCACACAAATCCATGTGAAGAAGATGAAGCACATGTCGTGAGTCGTGTTCCACCTTTGAAGGAAAGTGAGCACGAGTGCTTTTCCCTTGTTCACAAGTCGAGCATAGGTGATCTTTAGAATACCAAAATCTTGGGAGACCTTCAACAAGTTTGTATCGCAAGATTGGTTATGGTTTGAAAGTTTAAATGTGAGAGACGACGGTGCCATAGCCAAGATTTTGTAGATGTTGCCTTTGAAAGTAGATGATGGGAGATGAAGCAATCATGTCTTGCATTGAGATTGTATAAAGACTTGAATTATGGTACCGTACATAAGATCGCTTCCTTGTAGATCACGAATGAAACAAGTTTTCTCCCGAAAAGCAACTTCCAAATCTCCATCACAAAATTGACCAACCGAGAAGAGATTGTGACCGAGACCTTCCACATAATAAACCCCGCTAATTTCGATGTTACCATTGATGTAATCTCCGAGCCCATGATAGTCGCAAGTGATCATTCCCGAACTGACAAAGGCCAATGAACTTTGAAACAAAGTTTGATAACAGCTTGAGATTGCTCGTCATGTGTCGGGAACATCCGCTATCAACAATCCAGAGGATGATCTCAGACACCGCATTACACATGCATTTGACACAGATGGAATAGAAGTAGATGTGGAACCCAAGAGTTAGAGGGTTCCAAGCGCTTATAGTTGAAACACACATGTTTATGATTTTAGGTATCCATTTAAATCCAAGTGTATTATGTAACCATTTCGCCATCTCCAACTAGTCTTAGCTTTGGTCTTAGTAAATGCACTAGGTGATAAGTTCTTCCTAGGAGGTGAAGGGGTTCTATGGGTACATCAATGATCGTAGCCGAACACTAGAGGGTGGTTTACCTAGCATGCACTTAGAAGCATTAGTGGGCCTAGAGGTATTCCGCTTTCTATTATTCCGCTTACGATTCAAGATAGCCTTAGCAACACATTTATCATGACAACCGTAAAACATGCTTTTACGACAACCAACACAAGAAGCTTCAAACATAACATTTAAAGTACTTAAAGATTCAAGATTCGTTACATCACTTTGTTCATTACATTTGTCGACGCAATATCTAAAGTGGGTGCAACTTGAGTTTTATTCAAAGTCCTAAGGTGTTCTTCTACTTCAAAGATTCTTTATTGTTCTTTTCACGCCGCAACTTCCTATTCTTCCTTGTATTGCTCCTAGGCGGTGAAGTGCGGCGCTGGGAAAAGAGGCAACTATTCCTGCTTCAAGAGAGGAAGCACATTAGTTTCTTGTGGTTTGTCATTAGATGTTCTAGAGTCATTTTGAATCTGTTTAGGTGCGCTTATTACAAGTGTTACTATCCCTATCTTGCTTAAGTTTCACCAACTCGCTTTTAGATCATGGATTTTGTGTAACAAATCTAGATTTTCGTAACGAGTGAGTCCATCTCGTCAGAAACATCTTTGGTGTATGCAAGATGATCATCAAGGTCTTTTGACGCTTTAGCACGAGTCTTTTGAGTAAATCAAATATGACACCATATTCCTTTTAACTTTTGAAATTTCTTGTTCATATTTTGAAATTTGACACTTCAAAGACACATTTTCATCATCCAGCTTGCTCAAGTTTTGGATTAAGAGTTTTGTATGCAACTGGTTGATTTTGTTTTGCAAAGCGAGTTCTCGATTTTGACAATCTTTTGACACCATTGAAGACGACGTTTTGCATTTGAAAGCTCGCTTAACAATCGCTCATTTTCAACTTTTAAAGACTTGATTTGTGACACAAGATCGATTCTCAACATTTTCAATGTAATCAATGTAATCAATCAGAGATATAATCAAATGCATATGCAATGTAATGTAATAACACAACATTATTGATATCAAGACAGATAACATCTTCCAAGAGTCGATCAACATCTTTTCTTAACATTTTCTTTTTACGCTTTGTATTTGAAATCGATGTTTCGCTTGTTCGAAAACTCTTTTCATAAGTCCAAGCTCCTTGTGAAAATCCTTTCCCAATATATTGCACACATTTTCAAATTTCGGACATGAGGTAAAATTCTTTTCTAAAAATATCTCTTTGTTCTCTCGCATGAGGCGATTGAAAATGTTCAACTTTTATTTCGTAATTGATTTCAATTTCACGCTCCAAAAGTTTGATGTCCGAAAAGAATGTTTCAAAATATTTAAGAATTTGACATTGTTCGGTATTGGCTTTACTTCACTGAGTGAAGGTAAAGGACCATTAATTTGTGCAGAATTGGGTTGGGGACCAACATTAGAAGACTCAGAAATAGGCGTGATAACCCAAGGTGTGTTAGAATTATCCTGTTGTGCGACGAAAGTGATGGCTTTTGAATAGTTAAATGGTTTGTTATAAACAACATTTTCTAATTTTGATCGACTCTCGTCTTCTGCATCTAATTCCTCTTGACGATTATATTCAACAACACTCATAATGGAATCATCAATTCTATGTTCTCGATCAGACTTCGTGGATTTGGTTTGAATGCTCTATTTGAAAACTTTGGTTTGTAATCGCAAGATTCGTCCATATCCATTTGGATTTGGTTTAAAAGTAAACTTTGAATAGTTGTGATTGACTCACCATGTTTATAAACAACATTTCAAACTCTTTGATTTTGTTTTGTAAGTCGACAATTTCTTCAAGATAGTCATCTATTCGCTTCGTTGAATGCTTTTGTACTCACAGAACTGCTTTTGACAAGTTAACAACTCGACTTGGCTTTTGAGTTTCCAAAGTGAGAGCGTTAAGTTGTTGTTTATGATCATATTTCGCTTGTTCTATTTGAGACAACAAAGCATTCTTAGATGCAACTAGATCACGATCTCGTTGTTCTAATGATTTTTCGCTTTGGTAAGATTTAGCAAAAGCGACTTCAAAACCTTTTTCACGCTTTTTCTTGTGTTTGAAAATGTTGAGTTGATATTTTAAGCATTCATTATCCTTAGTTAACAAAGCATTTTTTGTCCTTTAATTGCTTATTGATGTCTTTGCATATTTCCATTCGAGATTCTTGGTCTTTAAGTAAGGTCATGAGCTCAATATCTAGATTAGACGAAAGTTCAAATTTGTTCAACGCGAGTCTCAACATGATCATTATTCGATCCTCAAGTATAACCACGAGTCAACTTGATTATCAATGGTAACCATAAGGTCATCTTGATCGTCAAATATAACTACGGATCTATTTGATTATCATCGAATGAGATGTAGACGGCTCATGTTGAACACTCGATCCTTGTCGGATGCGTATGTTGGCGGAGATATCGATCATTAATGAATATAGTTTGATCCGGTGACGAGACAAGCCGCCGTTGTCATACACTGGGCCTCAGATCACCATGTGGAGTTCGTGCATGTTAGCCATTAGCATCACCGCCGCATTAGCCTCGCAAGTCCTCCATATCATCATCGAATCAGATTTGCCATGAAGCTCGCTCCTTGTTGGTAAGAGTTCCACCACCTTCATCCTTAAGAGCCAAGAGTAAAGCCTCTTTGTGATAAGCGCGCTTGTCCTCGGCTTTGGGCATGCATTAGCCGATGACCCTTCTCATTACGCTTATAACAACGAAGACCATTAACCCCATTCTCGAGCATTACCCTGCTCAACCACTTGAGCCCTTTGTTGTTGTGGAGCACCCATGTTATTCCTTCCCATTGATTAAACCTTGACCACCGCCCATCCGACGAACATTACCACGATTCTCAACTTCAACACGCCCATTGTTAACAACAAACCGATTCCTTGTGTTTGATGAGGTACGAATGCGATTGTTGGATTTGTTTGAATATCGGCCAAAGCTCTAGCAATCATGACAAACCCTTGTTGCAATGCATCGAAAGCTTCAGATCCTCATTAGATTCACCGTAGTGCTTGATCATTGTTGTTGTTGTATGGAACCAATTGAGTTTCTTGAGATTGGTGCCGTGACGGATCATATGGTGTAATTGTTGCAGCTTGGTTGTGGAGGATTTGTGAAGACAGCTTGTAAAGTAGGAATTGAGGATAACAAGCTTGAGCCCACAAAGCTAATTGTTTGATTATCCGAAGTGAAGGTGAAACAGGAGTCCACGGATAACCCTTTCTTTGTCAACTTCCTTTGGTGGGGCTTCAAATAGTCGTACAACAATCCGTATGTAGCATGATGAAGATTCTTTGCTTGACGGATGAAAATGACATACTTTTCCCAATCGTGACCAAGACTACTCAGAACTTAGTGTTGACAAAGAATTCTTGGCATAATGATGTTATGTTTGTCCAAGTCATTGATGATGTCTCGAGAATCGATGATGATATGACTCTAATGTCTCCCCGGTTCAATCATGAAGTGTTCATAAGCCAAGTAGATTTTGGATTCCATGTCTTCTTGATTGAGTTATGCCTTCCATGAGAAGATGAATATGCTCCCACATTGCTTTAGCGCCTTTTGAGCATCAACACTTCAAGTATCGGATTAGGTAATCCCAAAAGGATGTATTGCATTGCCGCCATCGGCTTCAAAGTGTAGAAGTTGATCAAGAGTGAGTTCATTAAGACCGACAACGCTGGTGACATCACCTCTGGTGGATTAGCATTTGGATCTCCTGCACAGTGATAGTAGGCATCCGAAATGGACCTTCCAGGATGACCTTCTTCAAGAACTTTCCATGTGGCTTCTTTAGATCACAAAACCTAAAGAACCTTATCACCCATTGATCATAGTTTCCGGAGTGAGCATTGAGGTCTATCAAGTGATCCAAATTTCATGAATGGATTGTTGGCTACTTAAAGCTTCACACATCTTTGCAAACCAAGACGGTTCCTTCATAGTATTCCCGGATGGATGTTGATTGTGAAAGTTTGTGTAAGGTTGTACTTGAAGACTAGGTGGTGGTTGAATCATTTGTGGTTGAATTGCTCCTCGAGGAAATTGTTGTTGAAGTTGTTGTTGTTGTTGTTGTTGTTGTTGTTGTTGTTGTTGATGGAGTTGTTGTTGTTGTTGTTGTTGAGGATACACATGAGGAAAGTAGCTAGAGTATGGTGGTTGAGACATCTTGAAACTTGTGTTGATGATGGATCTTTGTAGTCGAATGAAACTTTGTTGATGAAGTATCCTTATGCGAGAAAACAAGCTTAGGCAAAGAAAATACCTTATGCGTAAAACACCAACTTACGCGTAAAGAATGAGAGCTTACGCTAGTAGATTAGCTTACGCGTAGGGGTTAAGGAAACCTTAGCTTATGCGTAAACCAAAGGCTTAGTAGTAGAATGCTTATGCGTAAGATTTGCTTAGCGTAAGACAAGCTTAGCGTAAGAAAATGCTTAGGCGTAAAGATTTTACGCGTAAGTTTTTTGCTTAGGCGTAAAACTAGGGTTTTGCCCAAAAATCCTTTACACTTATTCCAAAGGTAAAAGATATCCAAAGTCGAAGTGTTTTCGTGCTTATCCAAGCAAGAAAACACCGAGTAAACCAAGAGCATCAAGATCAAACCTTTATGCGAGACTTTGAGCTTACGCAGTAAAACTAGGGTTTAGTTATGCGTAGGAATTGCCAACTTTTGCCAAAACCGATTTTTAAGCACAAAAGTGTTTCTAAACCGATTTTTATGATGAAAAGCTTCAATATCACCAAAATAACACAAAAGTGTGAAACTTGATGATCAAAAACTCTTATACACCTTACGCGTAGAAAACTACACGATAAAACCAAGCTCAAAACAATGAAATACACGTAAAGTTTCAAACTTTTGCCAAAAACTTAAACTTTATCACCAAATAACCTTTAAAGTACAAGAATCTTGAGTTTTAAAGTGTAAAAATGAAAGCTTTTAAGCGTATGAAGATTTTGAATACCGAGACTTACGCGTAGAAACAAAAAACTTCAAAACAAAACGCTTTCACCCAACTATTTGGCGAATGATACCACCGTTAGGTCACCATGTTTGTAACACAAGCATCAATATAAGAAATAGAGATGAAGAAGGATCGGATGAACACAAACACAAACACACGATAAAATATGAGAAAGTTTATGCTTAGGTGAAATGAAAAGTGAACAACCAACCTTCAAATGAAGGTTTACAAGATTATTTATAGGAAGGAACTAGGCAACACACAAGTTCCTTTCCTTTCCTTATTGGGCTTGGGCCAAGGCTTATGGGCTTTCTACATAAGCCTTGCCATAATTACTAACATAAAAGCCTAATTAAGCTAACTATTACATATTAATTACTAACACTTGTAATCTAGTTTAGAGTGATTCCAACAATGTTGTTCCCGGTCTCCTAAGCCTAGTCATTAAGCACCGCTACATGCTAGATTTATAATAGTGAATGCCCGGCCGTTAGGAACTTAGACACGCACCCCTAATTCTTAAGTTCATCAAAAGATAGTGATCGCTGGTCAAATCGCACAAGTAGAAAGGGTCGCCGCTGGTCATATCTTACCCTTCCTGCCTCATCCGCCGCTCACCTAGGGTCACTTGGTCATATCTCCTAGGCAATTGGCCTCTATCGCCATTCAAAACTACCGAACCAAGGGTGGCTACCAATAAACTATGCATGTATACACTTAGAAATAATTGTACGGAGGTAAAGTAAAAGCAAACAAAACAATTATGAATTATAACTAGGCCAAGACCAAGAGGTGCTTAGCTCATATTAATCATGCAAACCAATTCAATATTCAAGTACGAAATACATGAATTGAAAGTAAAAGAAATATAAAACGCTAATGCTTATCGTAGGGGAGTGATTTCTCCTCGAGACAGCTCCGTATGCTCCTCTAGACCTGCCTTTGAGCTTTTTCCCACGCTCGCTCGAAAGTGTTGTGTGTGAATGGAATGATTAGAAATGCTTGGAATTGTGAGGTATTTATAGGCCGATCCGGGTTACGGCCTAACTAATATAGGAGTTACGCCGTAACCTTCTATTTCTTCGTATTTTGCACTAGATATGCTGGTTACGGCAGTAACCTTATGAGTGGTTACGCCATAGTCTTCAATAAACTCGGTTACGCGTAGTTGATGCGCAGCTATGGTGTAAGCATCACGCGTGGAACCTCATTTGACCTAATATAGTTACGTCAGAATCTTTGGGAAGAGTTACGCCGAACCTTCTCGATAAGTTGGTATTCGAGTCACGCAATAGTTACGACGTAATGTGAGAGACGAGTTACGCCAGAATCTCTTCAAAGTGGCATACCGTGATAAATCTTTAGATATTTCTCCAATTCCGCCTCTTTAGCTCCAATGCTCGAATTTACCCGAAGTGGAAAACAATAGAAAACAAGCGTAAATCCATATAAATGATATAAATTACAAGCATTATCGGAGGAAATTGACATTTAATATTCAGGACTATTTGATGTTATCAATGTTCGAACATACAATTCGTTAAACAGAAAATGGAAAGGTTTGCGTCCTAAAGTGGCTCACTTTTATGCAGTGTACGTTAATGTCCTTCGAAGGGCGCCGTAGAGTGGAGCCGAAGAAGAGGATTACACCCAACAGGCACTTGACGAATGTCGTGTTGAGAATGAAGTATTGTTTACACCTCTTCATGCATGGAGAGTTTTAAAAAGTTCTCCGAAATGGAAGAATTTTGAAATTCCAAGATTTAAAGAAGCGAAACAGGAAAAGTTCAAGAGATATAAGTCATCGGGGCCTAGTTCATTCAACACATCGCAGTTTGCAGAGGGTAATTTTAATCTCAATTAAATGGTTGAAGACGGGGAAGAATAGGAGGTGCATGAAGTTTGACCAATGGCCATGAACATAGCGAAGAAGAAAGCGTCGGCATCGTCAGCAGGTTGCAGTGATGAAGTGTTGGCTAGATTGTTGATCAACGAATATGTAACTCATACCAAATCGTTTATGAAAATGAAGTAATCAGACCGCGAAACCTTTTTGGAGATGATGAGGCAGGAAATGGAAATGTAAAAAAAGAAGCTCGAACTAAAACAACAAATGTTCGTCATGCAAGAACAAGAACAATGACAAAATCCGAACTGCTCTACGTGGGCCCCGTTGATCACTTGAGTTGATTCCACCTCGAAATGGTGTTACAGATGAAGCACACAATCAAGGAGAAGTAAAATTTATAATATCATTTTATGTTCGTTTCGTACGCTTATATTTTTAATTATTAATGAATGCTTCTAAATTATGAATACAAGTTTAGTTTAGTTATTAATTAAACCTAGTAAAAAAATAGGTTTGATGATTGGTTAGGTGGTGATCATAGTGAGTAAAAAATATGGTGGGTTTAATGGTGATGTGACGCTGGTGTGGAAGTGATGGGTTTGGTGATCGTAACGAGTAGTCTAAGTTAATAGAACAGACTTCATTAACGTTAGACATTAGTACATTAGTACATGCATTGTATTTTTATACCTTTATAATATACCACCCAATCTCTACATATGACTATTCCCAACTGATCTAATGTGCAACCAATTTTCTATCTTTTTAACTTTTAAATGTAACAATTAGGTCTACAAATAGCCATAGCCTCTAAAACATAAAAGGATGCAGAGAAATATGATTTCCTTACCTAAACGGGTAAAAATTAGAAAGTAAGGTGTCGTTTGGTTCGTGAATTTGAAATTTCAGAACTTTATATTTCATGAAATTTCAATTTTTGAGGATTTAAATTTCAGAATTTAAAATACCTTCGCATATTTGGTTAACAAAGTTTCATAGTGTTTTGAAATTTGTCCTTATGTTTATTATTTCAATTTTTTTAGTAAACAACGAATTTACTTTGATTCTAAAATAAAAAAAATAAAAAAATAAAAAATAATAATAATAAATATCTCTCGTCCAATTGATACTTGGTGGTTCAGTTAGTTTGGATGATAGATTTTGTCAGGAGCTTGCTTTGAAAAGGGTTTCTAAAACTATCTTGCTAATGGAAGCTATACTTAAACTTAATGACCCCCAATGTGAGCTCCTTCTTCTCCGTAATTGTGTCGGGGTTGCGAAATTATCTTATGCTTTGAGGACATGTTCCTCTTTGTACGCGCGAGAGGCCCAAACCGGTTTGATCAAATGTTACGTGCTTCTTGAGAAGATTATTACGACCTTTGACGGGGTTTGGTGATCGGCAAGGCGGCTTGCCACCCTCCCAATCAAGATGGGTGGATGGGCATCCATGCGGCGAGTGACATTATCCAATATGCTTTCTCACCTCTCGCTTGCAAACTAGTGATATGCAGACTAGATTCTCGTAAAAACGGGCATTAATTATCATGGTCCTTCGCTTCAAAGATGCTCTTGATATTTTTAATAAGGCTTGTAACACGTACATGTTCTCTGTCGCCTCGACGCCCCCCGCCCCCATATGATAAAACCTTGGCAAAGTGTTACTTTGGTGTCACGAAAGATCTTGTTTCCAAGTATTCGTTAAGTCCAAGGCAAGTGGCTATCCTCGCCATGTACCCGGCTCCACATGCACAAGAATTCTATTTACCATACCTATTGATGGGTTAGGCCAAAGGATGAATCATCGCCAATCTGCTCGGTATTGTGTTATAGGCTTACCATACATATGTTTTCAAGGTAGTCCTTGTCCGAGCTGCAAACATCGTATGGACTAATGGGAGACTATGCACCAATCGCTCCAAAGAAGTGGGGGTGAAGTTTAGACATAACCTCGTATGGATATTCTTGTCGACATATGTTCCAAGGTTGGGATTATGTGAAAAGGAAGTTCCAATGGGTTTCTTTCGATAGATGGGAAAGAGTTACGCCCGGATGACTTGCTATTATTCAACCGATCTAAGGTAAGGACACATGTTCGATGTCATCGGATCTCCTTTATGGGTATTGATGCAAATTTGTGGGCTCCAGGGTAGCCTTACATAACGATGTGGAGAAGAAGAAATATATATATATATATATATATATATATATATATATATATATATATATATATATATATATATATATATATATATATATGTGTGTGTGTGTCCAAATGTGAAGAAAATGGCTACAAATTCGCTTCATTTGCTTTTCTACATTCGGGAGCTTGATGCGAAGCCTTGGATACACTTTCACGTATCAAGATCGTTGGTGTTAGCCACTTAATAATGTCAAGAGTGGAGCTTTTATTTTCATAGACTAAGTTTTGTATTCGAGAAGGAGTGGGAGTCCAACTAGTGTCTCGGCTTCCCACTAATTTCTTGTAAAATTTATTTGGTTTTCTAATGAAGTGATGTTTTATATATAATAATAATAATAATAATAATAATAATAATAATAATTTCTTGTAAAATTTATTTGGTTTTCTAATGAAATACCGGCACAAGCACGAAGGAGCAACAACTCACACTGAGGATCATTAATCTTAGCAACCGCACCCATAAGCTCAATGGTTTTGGCAACCCTTTCGTAACAAGCTCACTACTAAAATCAAAGTCCACACTAGCGGCCCACCAAGTAATTTAACACCATGCAAAGGTCGCATTGTTAGGGGAAGACACCCACAATCCCGCTTCCGGGTCTTCCTTAGGCAAAACCTCGCTTTATCAACATTGAGGTGCAAACCACAACGAGGTCCCCAACCATGATAAGCTCTAAAACCTTTCCCACGACCAAAGTATCTCCAATAATAGTTCCTGAACTATGCATTCCTTGCGCTAGACCTAACCGCTAACTTGCGTACTAAACCGTCCGACATTCGGTATTATAACTCGACCTTCCTTTGATGATGCCTTGTGTGCTTTTAATGCTAAAATGGAGATCGAACTTTGAGTAATCCAAGTGAGATCGCGCCCCAAACTCATGAAGAAACCGGCAGATATATATTTCACACGTGTTGCCCAAACTCTCGAATCTACTTTTTCCCTATCTACTCGCGATGGCTATGGAAATCGAATTGAGGACTACACATCGGACTAGCTTAGGTGGTTCCGATATCCGGGTTGGGATGCACTATGAATGCTAGGACTTACCGTGTGTTTTATGCTATCGCCAGGTGTTCCCTATTCTCCTGCTCAAACCCGTGCTCGCCTTGTTCCGTGGTCTTTACGGTGATATTTATGGGGACAATGCCGTATCGCAATCGGTATTATTGGTATTAAACATCGGCATAACGCGCGCGATACTCTTGTTGATATCTGTTTCTGGCCTGGGATTTCGCCGTGTAGAAGTTGATATTGGGCTTAGTGGAGGAAGGGACAAACCTCACGCCCAAATTGATATATTGCTCTACTCGTGGATGGAGGACTTGATGTATGTGTCAATTTGACAGGGTCATTGATTGGTCCCAAACGGTCAAGTTTTATCACACAAGTCAACCACTTGTGAATGGTCAACCGTAATAAAATTCAAACAGTCTAAAACCAATGCAATGAAGATCTAGAGGAGTATAGTGTTACCTCAGGTCGTCAAGTCCCAACGAGGTGTGAACACTGTAATACAACGAATCTGTGATCGGGTGATATTGAATGGAAAAAGGTTTGTAGATTTGGAATAATTATATCTAGAGAAAAAGTTTGTAAATTACAGGGGCTTAAATGCAAATTAAAGAAAATTAAAATGATAAATTATATTAAATAAACGCTATTACTATTTTTAAAATTGATTAACGTTTAAAACCTAAAACGTACGTTTAAATTAAAAACTACGCAACGTACGAAATAAAACGTAAAAGTAAAGAAGGAAAATACCTACGGATATGAAAAATACATTTTTACAATCCTAATAATAAAATAAAATTATTGGAAAAATAAAATTATTTTTAAAACTATTTATCTAATTATTATTAATTAAAAACTATTTGTTAATTATTTAAAATGTACTAAAATACAAGAAAATATAAAATTAACCTAGAAAAATGAAATTATAACTTATAAAAATCTAAAATATTATAAAACTAATTTTAAACCGAAAAGATATTTTTATGTTTTTATGTATTTATTATAAATTTAAAACTATTTAGAACTAATTAAAATGCTAGAAAATACTATTTAAGTTAAGAAAATTCGAAAAATTATTTTTTGCTTTTTATATTTATCTTAAGCTATTAAAATTGAAAATTATTTTCCAAGCTTTTCCGATTTATTTGTATTAAAAGTGTTTAAAAGCCTTAAAACCGATTTAAAATAAGAAAATAGCAAACAATAATGAAAAATTATGAAAATTCAGTAAAAGTCTAAAATATTATTCTAATTTTATTAAAAATATAAAACTATGGCTTATATGGAAGAATATGAAGTCAGTAGTGATAAGCGCCTAAATAAGTTTACTAAAATAAGCTATAAGCTGTGAATAAACCAAATGATCAAATAAGTCGATTATGCTAAAATAAGTCTAACTTAACTAATTAATAAGACTTAGATCACTAAATAAGCTTAAACTAGATTTGAGCTTATGGGATTAATTAACAAAACAAGTTTATAAGGGACTACTTTAAGCTAATGAATAAGCTATTCTAATAAGCTAAATGGGAAAACGTAAATTGGGACCTAAAGATCACCTAGCAGACTACACATGGACCAATTCTCAGCTCCTAATGAGCTTATTTGAACTCAGCAGGTCGCAAAGTTGTCAATTCACACTCAAGATAAATTTAGCGAACAGGCAACCGAGGTCAATTGAGAAGTCGATTTAGAGCTTTTAAAGACTTGGAAAATTACACAAAATCGATTTATACACTTGACCAATTAAACTAGCAAATCCCAAAATCTCAAAGGCTTGTAAACTGTAATTGAATACATGAGACATCAACAAAGTTTTGCAAAACCCACTTTTCTATTTTTTGACTTTTAAAGACAGAAATGAAACTTTGACTAAAATGAGATTTGAGCTTAACTATTGAACTGATTATGATGTTTAGTGCTAATATGAACCTACTACAAGCTAGATTAACTAGCTTAACACCTAAATGAAAGAAATGATTAACTGAATCACACAGACTTGGAAATGAGAACTGATTTACTATGATTTTGACTATGAAAGTACACAGATTCAATTAGATGACTGACATGAGTTCAATTATCCTTATAAGCCTCAAACAATGATCTAAGCTAATGAACAAACCTCAAACTCGCTATAAACTAATCCAAACACTCTTTCAAAGTCGCTTGAAGATTTGAACATGCAAATGAGATATCGAGACCATAAACCGAATTATAAGAACATTTAATGTTATAAAAGACCGATTTAAGCATATAAACACTAATAATAACAACAAAGACCTTTAAATCACTATTATGCAAAATTACTAGTGAAAATTGAAAACTAAGTAACTAAGGAAATTATCGAGCAAGCTTGTAATATTAAGCAATAGTATCACTAATATACACCAAATAAACATAAAAACACAGAGAAACACAAAGGATAAGCAATTGAACAAGAAATACTAAAATTTAGAAAATTGGCTTACAAATGAAACATGATCGAGAATAAGGAACCAAGGCTCTGTGACACCATCCTATTACTCCCTCGAGTTCTTAACCCATAGCAATTCAAAAGATACCTTGCTCCAATGTTTATCCTTTATTCAACTGATTTTTTATTTTATAGCTACTTATTTGTATTTTTGATATTTTTAATTAAAATGGTTTTTACTGCTTTAAAAGTATATAAAAGATTATAAATAAGTAAAATGAGCTTGAAGAAACATGAAACTACAACATTTGACAATATTAAGTGAACTTGTCAAATTCACTCAAAATTGCTAAAACTGAATTTAAACTTGTTAACTGAAATTAATACTTGTAATAGGTTTAGATTACATTAAAAACTTTAACAATACAACTTGGAAGCTGAAAAATACACTGGAATTGTAAAATTACACTACCTACGACATGTAAAAAACTAAACTATTCTACATATCCTTCCACACTGCTTCTTTCTTTCTTTATAATGATCCTTTTTACTTTGTGTCGACCTCTGAACATTTCCCACTTCATTCCAGCCATTGGATCTATCAATTTCATCCAAACCGTCCATGTGGAATTTTAAGGAAAAGTCTTAAAGGTGTTTTAGCATTTAATGAATTTTGGTGGGATGGAGGTGTTAGGGAGTGGGTAGAGGTGTAAAGGTGGTGGTGAGGTGGAAAGGTGGTTAAACCAAAGGTTTTGGTTTGTGTTCGGGAGAGGAGAAGCAGAGATGGCGGTATTTTGGCGCCGTTGACTTATTTGACCGAGATATTAATAATGGGGTCATTTGGGGTTCAAGGTTGGTTTTGGCAGGGCTCGCGGGTATATTACAGGGGTTAAAAATACAAAAGAGGTCCATTTGGTTTGTTTAATACACAAGGACCAAAGTTGTAATTTCTCCAAACTCGAGGACTCGAAACCGCCATTATTCCAATGTTAACACAAGGACCAAACTTGCCATATATGAATAGTACAAGGACCACTTTTGATTATTTTCCATTTTATAAATCCAAGGACTATTTTTGACACTTTTTAAACTCGAGGGACCTTTTTCATTATTTGCCCAAAGATTCATTCAAGGACCATTTTGACAACTTAGAATATTTCGTGGACCTTGAATGATAAAACTCCATATTTTTGGATTCCGTGGACTAGATTTGACAACTTTTGAAACTTGGGGACTAAATCGCCAATTATGCAAACTTGATACGTTTTCACCGATTTTGGTATTTTGCATTTAAAACACATAAAACACTTATTTGTGATATTTTATCATTTGATGCATTTCGAGTGTTTTCGATGTTTTGCGCCTAAAGGTATAAAATGATGAGTATTTAGACACTCATCACCATCGCCTCGACGCAAACCGGTATGGTTGATTTTGTGCCGTAGTGCGGTTTAAAAGGTCCGACAACGTAAACGCGTCAAGTATGAGGCTAAGTCGCGAATATTGGGTATGGTTTCTCCCTCTCATTCTCTTCTTTGGGAGCTTGAGTAAGGATGCGTGACTTTATCGTCGAATCCGAAAGTTCTCGTGACTCAATACATCGGGGCGCGTCGCTATTCATATCTTCAATAGGATTAGCTTTCTGTATACTAGAGGAGGGGGCTCGATAATATCACGGCTCCCTACTAATTTTTGTAAATCCTATGTATTTCGGGAGCTTGACTGCCTTGATACACTTCACGCATCAAGACCGTCATTGTCACCATTCGAATAATATCAAAAGCGGTGTTTTATTTTCATGACTTAACTTTGTATTCAGAGGGAGTTTGCCCAACTAGTGTCCCTTCCCACCAATTTTTGTAATATCCTTTTGGTTTCTAATGAAGTGATGGTTTTATAAATAATAATAATAATAATAATAATAATAATAATAATAATAATAATAATAATAATAATAATAATCCAATCTAGTCTTTAATATATAAAACAAGAATTCAAAGTAAATTGAAATTTTTACTTTTGAAATCATTCTAATTCTCCTATTTGACATACCAAGAGTATGTCCAAGAAAAATAGATTGTCTTGATGTTGGTCTTGTCATTGACGGTCTTTGGTCTTGTTGTTTTAAAAGATTATAAAAATGATTATTTTTATAAGCTACATGAAGTAACATTTATTTTCGAGATTATGAAAGATTATTTTTTTATAATCTCTTATAAGTTATGTCTGCCAAACAAAGATTATTTTTTAATTAGCTTATTTTTTTAAAAAATAAGCATAATCTCTCTATAATTTTGTGTGCCAAACATAACCCAAATACAATATTAAAACATATTTAAAATACATACCATAAAATCCTCCAATATACCTCAATTATATGCACCCTAAAATTCGTAGAGCTTCAATTTCTTCTAGCTAACAAACGTAAGAAGTAAAACCAATTCTATTTCTTTTAGGAGTTGTTTATTGGTACCCTTCCTAAAATGCAAGTAAAGAACCCTCCCCCCAAACCCCACTTTTTTTTCTTTTTTTTTCCTCTTATTTATTTACTCGTATTTTGTTTTCATTATAAAACAACAAAAAACGGGTTAGAAAATACAAAGTTTGATAAGTCTCAAAAGTAGTAAAACTCAAAAAATACGAAGCAGAAAACCATAAAAAGTTAGCTCGTCATCTATATCTATATTACTTATAATGGAGGGATGACCCTCTCTCCTATTTATGAGTTTAAGATTTCCTAAATTAAAATTTAAGAAAATACTACTTATAAAACGTAATGTACAACTATGTAAAACACAAGTGATTTTAAGGAAATATTATTTCTTACATACATACAATTAATACACCACATCACAAATATATACAACTACCTAAGCACAATGTACAAATACAAATAAAACTAAAAACACACTATTCAATACATACAATTAATACACAATTTAATTCACCATTCACCAAAATATACAACTCTTTAACCACAATGTACAATCTAATTAAGCTTCTAAAACATAAATCTGAAATCAAGCTGCTTAAAATAAAATAACATTTGTTATTTGAATTTAATATAGTCGATACCACACAAGATCATCAATGCAGACTCGCTAAGATAAATAAAGTAGAAACTGTTGAAAAAGTGCAACAAATTTTTATAATTTGATAAGTCAAAAATAATAATAATTAAATGATACGAAACAAAAAGAAATAAAAACTGTCTTTTGCTGTTAATAAAATAGATGCTAGAAAGGGGTATTAATTGTATTAAAGGTGTAGGGCGGGTAACCCTTCCTTTTATTGCATTTCTTTGAAAGTGTGTTTGGTTATTGTTTTTGGGAATAAGGAATGTAATGAAAGTAAGAAATAGGAAGTTGATACTCACATAAAATTTTTTTATTCAAATATCATTATACACAAGTTATAAAGCCTACTGTACAACACTGTAAATGCACAATTATGTTATAAGCATAAAAAAATGGTGTGAGTATCACCTCTCTAAAAAATATTGTTTGGTTTGAGTAAATCAGTATCAAAAGTAAAAATTTATTTCAGAATATTAGGTTTGCTCATAGGAGTCAAGGGTTTTATCTTTTGATCTTTGATTCTATTATTTACGTCTTATATTTTAAAAATAATATTTCTTTGAAGTAAAATGAAAAACAAAATACACGTAGTTTACGATAAAAAAGTACATAAGTAAAATAATCATTTGCAGTTTTAGTTATTTTTAGTTGAAAGAATAATCAAACTATTTTTACAAAAGAATAATCAAACTCACCAAACAATAATTTTCAACTATCATATGGATTGTTAGACTAGTCGGCAAGGCTAAGGTGAGTGTCTACTCACTCGTGAGTGCCATGCCAACCCAAAGTAGTCACACGTGAGTCACTCAACCCAATGCAAATTAAGGTGAGTGATTCACCTTGTTGATGAACGTGCCCAATCTTCCATTTAATTATCCCACCGTTTGGTTTGTAAAAAAAAAATAAATAAAAAGAAATAATAATAAAATAATAAAATTTCTCCACTACCCCATTTTTCCTATATAAATACACACCAAATTCATTTTACAAAACTAACTTTAAACTCTTTATAAACACATCCTCATATCTCATTCCTTTAATTTTCAAATGAATTCAAACGCTTATGTTGACCGACCAAGAAGAACAAGAAATTGAAAGTCGAATTTGACTTTTATTGAAAAGCGGTGTCGTTTATTAGAAATAGCGAAAACCAAATCGGTAGGCAATAAAAGCAGTTAATCGTGATCATTATGGTGCTCATGACCGCTTAGTCACCGTGATATTTTTCGACGACCCTTTATACGATGAGCGACATTCGAAGAGGTTTCGAATGAATCGATCTCTTTCAACAGGATAGTTCGGAGATAACTCTTCATTGTTCGTTTTTAGTGATAATATTAATTGCACCTAAAAGAAGGCATTTCACCTTTGATGAAGTTGATAACGCCACACGCGCTGCTCGGGGTCAAAGGAACTTCCTTTTCGTCGAGCAAGTTTTTCAACACCCTAGGCGTTGAACCTAATCGTTGTAGTGTAGTATTAGGGTAAGCCACGGAATTGATATCGCTTCTGGGAATAGGAATGCTAGTGAGAAGTTACTACGCTAAGGTTGGGGTTGAGGAAGATTATCTTTTTATCTTTTATGTTTTTAGGAAATGGAAAGGTACGAATCTCGGGTTTGAATTGGGGTTTTGTATTTCTACCGATTACTCTACTTATCTAATTATCTAATCTAGTGGGTAGTCTATGTCTAATTATTGTGCGCCGTGATAAGGTTTTAAAAGGTACCATTTTGAGGGTCGTTAAGCCCTTATTTGATCACTTTGTATCCGTTATTGCTTAATATCGCCCTTTTCACTTTTAGGTCTCTGAAGGCAAAATGCTGGAATGGCACTTATTTGGACGAAAAGGCGAATATACGAAGAAATGGCCAAAGTCGAATCGAGACACTCAAAGCTGCGAAAAGCGGCGACGGCGCCATCATGAATCGCGACGCCGTCGGAGGAATTTGTGACGACTCGTAAGAGAAAATGCTAGTTCAAGGACGCGCCGGGCTTTAAAGGAGAGACCATCGCAACTCGCACGGCCTAGATGCGACCCAGCACGACGCCGAGTCGAAGAGGACGGCGCACAGACATAAGGTGACGACGCCGCAAGGTTAACGCGCCAAGACGAAACCCTAATGACGGCGACACGACGCGTCCACAAAACATAAGGTGACGCCGTCGCATATGTAATATTATATAGAATCCGAATTTTTCGCTTTAGGAGAGTCTTTTGGAGTAAAACCTAAAACCGAACCAAGGGTGTCTTGTACAGATTTTAGGGTTCCAAACCCTATCTTACATCAAGATAAGTATTTACTTCATCAATTCAATTATGTCTTTGATTATTTGTGTGTATGCTTGCATGTTCTCCATGTCCCGCTAATTTATTTGTGTGTTTGCTTAGTGAATATGAAACTTAATTGTTAAATATTGATTGGTTGTTTCTTATCTTAGTTGATTAATGATCTAGTAATGCGATAGGTCATTCGTTGTGTACTTAATGCTTGATTCATCTTTGTGAACCTTAGAATATAATTACCGAGTAGTTGTAAGCTAAACCATCCAAAGAGTGCCTTAGAGTAAGAGTTTATTATCCCAGTGGGTTTTGTAGACTAGACCTTTTGGTAAGTTCAAAGAGTTAGGGAGAAACGCATACCCTACAACTTTAGACACACAACGCAACTAAGAATAAGAACGTGACAACTCAACCATCAATAGGAGATAATTAAGGAGTAGTAAAACCTAAGTAAATACATCTTTAAACTATCATACGAGCACACATTAATTAGACATAGACTACCACCACCTTAGTTTAGATAATTAGATAATAGTAGAGTAATCGGTAGAAATACCAAACCCCAAATCCAATACCCGAGATTCGTACCTTTCAATTTCCTAAAAACATAAAAAGATAAAAAATAATCTTCCTCAACCTTAACCTTAGCGTAGTAACTTCTCACTAGCATTCCTATTCCCAGAGAACGATATCAATACCCGTGGCTTACCCTAATACTACACTACAACGATTAGGTTCACGCTAGGGTGTTGAAAACTTGCTCGACGAAAGGAAGTTCCTTTGACCCCGAACGCCGCTGTAAGCGTATCACCGTATGATGATTTAAAGATGTGTTTACTTAGGTTTTATTACTCCTTAATTATCTCCTATTGATGGTTGAATTGTCACGTCCTTATTCTTAATCGCGTTGTGTGTCTAAGGTCGTAGGGTATGCGTTTATCCCTAACTCTTTGAAACTACCAAAGGTTATTGCCTACAAAATCTCTAGGATTTATAAACTTAACACTAAGGTACTCTTCGGATGTTTTAGCCTACAATGACTCTAGGTACTATAAGCTAAGGTTCACAAAGATTAATCAAGCATTAACTACACAACGGATGACCTATCGCAATACTAGATCATTAACAATTAAGATAAGAGACAACCAATCAATATTCAATAATTAAGTTTCATATTCCCTAAGCAAACACACAAGTAAATTAGCCGGACATGGGAACATGCAAGGATACACACAATCAAAGGAAGACATAATTAAATTAATGAAGTAAAACACTTATCTTGGTGTAAGATAGGTATGGAACCCTAAAATAATGTATAAGACAAAATTTGGTTCGGTTTAGGTTTTACTCCAAAAGACTACACACCGAAAACTAAAAATTCGGATTCTATATATAAGATTACACATGCGACGGCATCACCCTTTGATTTGTGACACCGCCGGTCGCCGTTATTAGGGTTTCGCTCGCCACGTTAGTCTTGGCGACGGCGCCACCTTATGCTTGTGACGCCGTCCCCTTCAATCTCTCGACGTCGTGCGGATCAAATCTAGGTCATCGAGTCGCGACGCCCTACTCTTTTAAAATATGAAGCCGTCACTTGTAAATGAGCAATTTGGCTACTGAGTCGTCACAAAACTTGTCCGACGGCGTCACTAATAGAACCTGACGCCGTCACTTTGAGAAAACCAACTATGACCGATGTCGTAAAGCTTTATCGACATCACGAAGAAGAAAACGAGTTTCCAGGGATGTTAGGAAGCCTTGACTGTACAGATTGGGAGTGGTTTGGTTGTTCGAATGCACACAAAGGGCAATATGTTAGGCGTGATCATGGTTCGAATCCATTCATTTTGCTGGAAGTTGTGGCGTCTCAAGACTTATGGATATGGCATGCTTTCTTTGGTGTTTCGTGGTCGAACAACGACATCAACGTTTTGATCGGTCCCTTTATTTAACGATCTTAAACAGGATAGCACCGAGATTCCGCTTGTCGCTAACGAGTAACTTACCCATTTGGTTACTATCTTGTTGACGGGATATATCCGGAATTGGCAACACTCGTTAAGACAATTCCAAAACCAACAGATGATGACCAGAAGAGAATAAGGTATAAGCAAAAGCAGTAATCGGCAAGGAAAGATGTAGAAAGGGCGTTTGGTGTTTTGAAGAAGAAATGGGATGTACTTGCCAATACCACAAAGATATTGAGTATTGACAAAAGAAAGAATCCAGAATATGATGTATACATGTATCATATTACATAATATGATACGAAAAGACAAAAAAAAAAGGCGGTATCTCCCGAGTGGTACCCGGCGGAAGCACATCAGCTGAATGACTACATACGATCCGATGAAGAAATGCGAAAAGTTATGAGGTACATCAGATCACATCAAATACATCAAAACATTCGTGCCGATTTAGTCCAACATTTGTCTCGTAATATTTAATTTCATGTGTTATTGTAACATTTTTAATTTCTCAAGTCCGTAATGGTTTTAGTTTATGAATAAAAGTTTTTCTATTTTGTGCGGTTACGCTTTAATTTCAGACGCTCGCTTTTATTTTCATTAGTTACGCTTATAATTTTGTAAAAAAAAAAAAAAAAAGAAGTTAAGGTGAGTGAAAGTGAGTGCCTTGTCCACAGAAATGTGAGTGTAAGTGAGTGGAAGAGAGAGAAGAGAGAAAGATGATGTGGCGCTGATGTGTAAGGTGAGTGTGTACATACCATGCCATCCAGCCTTAGACTAGTCGGCAAGGCTAAGGTGAGTGCCAAGCTGAGTGTCTACTCACTCGTGAGGGCCATGCCAACCCAAAGTAGTCACACGTGAGTCACTCAACCCAATGCAAATTAAGGTGAGTGATTCACCTTGTTGATGAACGTGCCCAATCTTCCATTTAATTATCCGACCGTTTGGTTTGTATAAAAATAAAATAACATTCTCCACTACCCCATTTTTCCTATATAAATACCCACCAAATTCATTTTACAAAACTAACTTTAAACTCTTTATAAACACATCCTCAAATCTCATTCCTTTAATTTTCAAATGAATTCCGAAACGTTTATGTTGACCGACTCTGAAGAAGAACAAGAAATTGAAGGTCGGAATTTGACTTTTATTGGAAAAGCGGTGTCATTTATTAGAAATAGCCAAAAACCAAATTGGCCGGCAATAAAACGGATTAATCGTGATCATTATGGTGCTCATGACCGCTTAGTCGCCGCATATTTTTCTCGACGACCCTTTGTACGATGAGCGATATTCGTAAAGAGGTTTCAATGAATCGATCTCTTTCAACCGGATAGTTCGGGAGGTAACTCTTTATTGTTTGTTTTTTAGTGATAATATTGATTGCACCGGAAAAGAAGGCATTTCAGCTTTGATGAAGTGCACCTCCGCAATTCGTCAATTGGCATACGGCGCGAACCCGGATGCTTTAGATGAATATCTACAGATAAGTGAAAAAACATCTCGTCGAGCTGTTGATTTCTTTTGTAAGTCTGTTATGGAAATTTTTGGCCCAGAATATTTGAGGAAACCAACTATGACCGATGTTGTAAAGCTTTATCGACATCACAAAAAGAACACGAGTTTCGTGGATGTTAGGAAGCCTTGATCGCATGTGATCGGGAGTGGTTTGGTTGTCCAATGCACACAAAGGGCAATATGTTAGGCGTGATCATGGTTCGAATCCATTCATTTTGCCGGAAGTTGTGGCGCCTCAAGACTTATGGATATGGCATGCTTTCTTTGGTGTTTCGTGGTCGAACAACGACATCAACGTTTTGATCGGCCCCTTTATTTAACGATCTTAAATAGGATAGCACCGAGATTCCGCTTTGTTGCTAACGGGTAACTTACCCATTTTGTTACTATCTTGTTGACGGATATATCCGAATTGGCAACACTCGTTAAGACGATTCCGTAACCAAGAGATGATGACCGAAGGAATAAGGTATAAGCAAAAGCAGAATCGGCAAAGAAAGATGTAGAAAGGGCGTTTGGTGTTTGAAGAAGAATGGGCGTACTTGCCAATCCCACAAAGATATTGACAAAAGAAAGAATCCGAATATGATGTATACATGTATCATATTACATAATATGATATGAAAAGACAAAAAAGGGCAATATCTCCGAGTGGTACCGTGAAGCACATCAGCCGAATGACTACATACGATTCGATGAAGAAATGCGAAAAGTTATGAGGTACATCAGATCACATCAAATACATCAAAACCTTCGTGCCGATTTAGTCCAACATTTGTCTCGTAATATTTAATTTCATGTTTTATTGTAATATTTTTAATTTCTCAAGTCTGTGTAATGGTTTTAGTTTATGAATAAAAGTTTTTCTATTTCGAGCGGTTACGTTTTAATTTCGTACGTTCGCATTTTTATTTTCATTAGTTACGTTTATATATTTTGTAAAGTAAAAAAAAAAAGTTAAGGTGAGTGAAAGTGAGTGACTTGTCCACAGAAAGGTGAGTGTAAGTGAGTGGAAGAGAGAGAAGATAGAAAGTTGATGTGGCGCTGATGTGTAAGGTGAGTGTGTGTACATACCATGCCATCCAGCCTTATTCTACCCCTTAACTCATTGCATAAAGTAAACCAAACGGCACCTAAACCAAAGGCCTTTATTTATTGTTTGGTTTGGTGAGGTTATTAGTTTTTTAGTGGCAATGGTCATTCCATACCTCACTCATTTTTTTTTTTGTAAATTAATTATTAAATCAAACAATTAAATAAAGAGCAAATTTCCAAACTAGGCCAAAAAGTCAACTATGGTCCTTTTTGTGGTCACTTTCATGTGCATTTTCCCATTTTGGTCATGCTCGACTGCTCAACTCCATTAATTTTACGCCATGTGTCATTGCAATTACATTGTTAGGTAGAGATATTTATTAAGTTTTAGGTTAAATAACAAATGTACCCTTATTTCTATAAATCACTTTTCTCTTTCTTTACATCATAACTTCCCAGAGATGAAAATCACTTTCACCTCTCCTCTTCTCTTTGCACCGCCGCCGGCACCCCCAAGAAACACCACCACCACCGCGCGTCCTATCTCACCACCACAACCAAGATACTCACCACATCTCCCTCGTCATTTGTACCTACACCACGCGCCACCACCATCATCACCGCCACCTAAACCATTGGATGGACACAAGCCCATTTTTGATGTTGCTAAAGATCCGGCCATCGAATAAAAATCCGTCAAAGATCCGGCCATCAAAAAAAGAAAAAGAAAACACTCTTACATCTCACAATCCATCAAAGATCCGGCCATCAAATATTCAGTCCACCAAATATCTATCACCGATCTATCGATCCGCCATCAAAGATTCACCACTAAAGATCCGACCATCAAAGATCCGCCATCTTGTTGTTAGTTGATTTTTCTCGAATGAGTCGTCACGGTGAAAGATCCGGCCATGGTTGTTCTCCCGCTGTCGCCGGTGACACATAAACAGACGCTTTGTCTATTTGTCATGTCTTCTTCTGCTCACTTTCTTCTTCATTTCAATTTTTTTTATAAAAACAAAAATGAGTGCTTCAAGGTTTGTAAAATGTGTTTGTGTTGGAGATGGAGCTGTTGGTAAAACTTGTATGTTGGTTTGTTTAGTTTTAGTTTTTCTGTTGGAGATGGAGCTGTTAAAAAATGATGATATATATGTTGGTTTGTTTAGTTTTGGTGTTTCTTGGAATAAAGTTTGTATCTTTGGTCTTATTGGCTCACATATTACGATTATACAGTTCTTGATGAATTTTCATTTTGTGGGTATGTTAAGAAATAAAATGAACTGAATTTCCTTGATGATTATATGTCGATTTTTTTTTTTAATTTTTTTTTTGGCCTTAGATATTGCTGCCATCTGGTAAAAAAAAGACCATTTTTGTGTCTTTTTAATGATTAAAAAATGTAGTTTGAGATGATTGTAGCCTGAGTGGCGGTTGAGAAGTGGTGGTTGAGCAATAGTGGTTGGCGGAATCAGATGAAGGTGGTCGAATCTGCAGATGAAGGTGGCCGAATCTGGTTTAGCGATGATGGTTGAGCAATGGTTGTTGGCGGAGGTGGTGCTTAATCTGCAGAGATGAAAATGGGTGTGAAATGAGAGAGAGAGAGAGAAGTAAGAAGATGAGATTTTAGACAATTAACTATCACGCCTAATAAAACAAATATCAATCATTGGTAGAACTCTACCTAACTTTTTGATTTGACTTGACATGTGTCATAATTTGGATCGAATGAAGAATGAAAGATTACCAAAATGGAAAAGGATATGAAAGTGACCACAAAGTGACCATGGTTGACTTTTTCGCCTAGTTTATGAATTTGTTTTAAATAAAAACATAATATTTCATTAATAATAAAAAATTACATAATACTTAAAAAATTACATAATACTAAAAAAGTACGATCTAAATATCCGTTACCATCCATATTGCTCCGCGATTCACGTTTTTGGCAATCGTGATCTCTCGATTCTCGGATCATTTATGTGATCGTGAGGTTGGTATAGAACCTCAGTCTCACGATAAGCCTTTTTGGCAATCGTCCACGACCTTTGGATGAGGTGGAACCATTTTTACCTTTCCTAGATCTATTCTTTTATTAATATAATTTTGAAAGAATAAGATGGTAAGAATGTGATTTAATTGGTGATTTAAAGTGATATTTATAGGGATTTTTTTTTTTTTTTTATTTTTATTTTAATTTGGGTCAAATAAACCAAACGGCTATATTTTTGAACATGGAATACACGCTCCTCCTTTCAATTCTTTCCATGCCGCTTCGGCAATTGATGCCGCCCTCCATGCCATGCCGCACGATGCCGCTTGGGTGGCAATGGGATGCCGCTCGATGCCGCCCCATACCGAAGCCAAACCGTGTGTGTTGCCACCCCCTTTAACTCATTGCATAAAGTAAACCAAACGGCACCTAAACCAAAGGCCTTTATCATTTGTCACATCTGAATTTCTGATGCACTGATGGGCATGTAACTTCTTTTCAAGCTTTTATCCCTTTATTTATTGTTTGGTTGGTGAGGTTATTAGTTTGTATAGTTATTGTGGTTCTTCTTTTGCCTAAAACCTCACCCAACACTTCCGAGTTGCTTACTCTCCATAAGTTAAACCTAGCCGACCCAACACCTAAACACACAAAAACCTCTCAAACTACTACTGCATTCAAAGGTTTGCCTTTCTTTTTGTTACATCAAAGCATTTTCTTTTTCATACATGCATGCATATATATCTTTAAGGCTGTTACTGTTACAAGGGTTTCACTGTTTTTTGTATACATTTTAAGGTTTGAGTCTCTTTTTTGTTATATCTAAAACTTAATTTTGCTAGTTTTTTTACTACATTTTACGATATGTTGTATTTTCTGTACATCTTGTATGGTATGTGTTTTTTTTTCGTTTGTTTGGTAGATCCTCATTTTTAGGCCTGTTTTGAGACATGTACGTACTTTTTATTCGAGTTATTTTCGTTTGGAACTACTTCCGAGTTTATTTTTATGAAAAAGATGAATAGGAGTATGGGGTGTTTGTTGAAGCTTATATGTGGCTTATGAGCTTTTTTTTGGGCTTATATTTCATGAGCCTTAATTTCGGCTTATTTTGAGATTTGTGGGCTTATATAAGTTTAAATTTATTATAAGTCTCAAAATAACCCGGAAAATTGGGGTTTATGATATATAAGCCGAAATCAAATAAGCTCATTAGCCCACATATAAGCTTAAACAAAACTACACTATGGGAGCTTAAGTTAATTTCATACATGTTTTTAGACATATTCTGAGTGTGTGTTTGTTATTATTTTATTTATTTTGTTTGGTGGAAGGTAAATTAGTTTGTTAGGTTTCATGGTTTATATCAAAGTTTGAAATTCTATGTCATAATGTAAACTCAAGCCGAACAACATAAGCTTTTAAGCCCCAAACTAAACTAAAACACTGGTTACTGGTTATTATCCCCTAACATATCATATATTGGATTGTTTAGTATGCTGTTATATTATATGATTGCAAGTGTTGGTATTAAGTACTTGATATCTACTACTGATAATGTCGTCTTCTTTCTTGGTTCAGCTGTTGCGTCACTTTAATCATCAAAAGATATGGAGAATCATCCACACGAGTCAATCGACACTGTTTTTGGTTGTGTTATTCCCTACATACACGACGGTGATGACAGAAAATCTGTTTCTTTGGTTTGTCGTAAATGGTATGAGCTAGATTGTATGACACGTAAACATGTGACTGTCCACTTGACATACTGCAATTCACATTCACTGTTTCTCTTGCATCAACGGTTCCCGTCTATCGAGTCTCTAACCCTTCAAGGATTCCCAGATTCGCCGTATAAATACATTACTCGTTGGATTCAAGAAATATCTGATTCATATAAGTGCTTGAAAGAGCTTCACGTCAGTCATGTATCTGTTCTTGATTCGGATCTTGAGCTCTTGGCCAGACGTCATGGTAAAGATTTAAGGCATTTGAAGATTACTGAATGCTGGCGGTTTTCCACGGACGGATTAATGCATATCGGGAAGTATTGTACTAATTTGAAAAGTTTTTCTTTAAAAGGTTGTCAGTTGGATTATAGAGATGGGAAGTGGTTACATGAATTGGCTTTGCATAACTCCAGCATTGAATCATTGGATTTTAGTAGCATAAGGTGTGAAAATATTGATGTTAATGATCTTACTCTTCTTGCAAAAAACTGTAGTCAATCTCTTGTATCTTTCAAGTTTAGATACGGAGAAATTGATCTAAAAGATTTCTTTAGCTATGCTGTTAGGTTAGAAGATTGCGATGTTTATAAGTATGTTGGTTTCAAATTTCCTCCAAATTTGCGTTGTATGGGAATGTTTGAGCTGTCCAAAAGTTCATTTCCGTTTGTACTCCCCTTTGTGCATCAGTTGAGAGAATTGAAAATTGTATGTGCAACTTTGGATGTTGATAGCCTATGTTTGTTGATTCAGAGATGTCCCAAGTTGGAGGTTTTTAAGGTTCCAGATGTCCCATCACATGGCGATAGAGACAAGGTATTGCAAGCTACAGGCCAGTTTTGCAAGAAATTGCGCAAACTGAAGACTCGGTTCTTTTCGTGCATGGGACTGATTGCTGTGGCACAAGGCTGTGTTAATTTGGAATGTTTACATATTGAAGACGCAGATGACAAAAATATGGATATCACAAGTGAAAATTTGGAGTGTATAGGAACTCATTTGAAGAACCTTCGTGATTTCAGTATGGTTTTGGGTACAATTACTAAAACAACTATACCACTAGACAATGGGGTCCGACATATACTAATTGGTTGCAGCAAACTTGTAAGGCTAAAACTATGCCTTCCTCCCGGAGCATTGACTGATGTGGGTTTGGGTTATATTGCGAGGTATGGCCATGTTTTGAAATATCTCTCTCTTGCATATTTAGGAGAATGTGATTTAGGACTTGTGGAGCTATCAAAGGGCTGCCCAAAATTGCGTGAGCTGGAAATAACATGTCCATTTCACCGGGTATATTATAAGCTGTCTATTATGGTCAATATACATTCGCTTAGGTATGTGTGGGGTAGGGATGAGGGTGGTTATTTTAGAATGGATCGTCGCTTAATGGAAATGGAAACAAGCGATATATAAAAGAGAAAATGCTGTAAATCCACTGTTCACATACAATGAAATTGTAATATTCTATTGAAGCTCTTTATAAAACCCACAAAGCACCCTTGAACAACTGAACTTACAAAATGATTCTACAAAACATCTTCTACAATTTAAGAAAATAGTAGTAATCTAGCCCTTGAAGTTTATGAGACAACCACCTAAGACTAGAGCTGGAAGGTGCATGGGGTTTATGCCACGTGTTTTCTTTTGATTTGTTTGTTGGGTACCTGCTGAAAGAAGGAAGTGTAACACCCGACATTTTATAAGTTTTAGAAATAAACTTTTATATTAATATTAGAAATTAGAAAGGACCAAATGATAGTGTTTTATGAAGATAAGGACTTAGAATGCTAAATAGCTAACTAAAAGGACAAATTGTGCAAGTTCTTTAATGTTAGGGACTGAAATTGTAAAGTAGATTCTTAGGTAGAATTACCACACTACCCTTGTTACCTAATAAGCTTATAATTCCAGGGATTTTACCTCTAAATACCACGTGTGATGTTATGTGTCATTTATAGAAATATTAGAGGGAAATTTCTAATAGATATTCATCAAGTAAAATAGTCACAGGAGGTTTTCTTCAAGATCAAAATTAGGTGAATTTGGTATCTATGGTGTATTCTTAGAAGAATTTAATCAAGGTGTTCATTGTGATAGAAGCCTCCTAAGTATTTGAAGTGATTCTTCATCAAAGGTAAGTAGTTAAACACAAGTTATGATTTCATGATTTATGATATAAATTGAAGGTTTTAATTGTTTATTGCTTATTTAGAGGTGATGAAACCCTAGTTTTAATTTATGATGAATCATGATGAAATTGAAGTTATAAGTGTTATTGTTATGATATAAATATGTTAGGAATCATGTACTTAAATTATGGTTAATGATATAGAAAGATTCATGATGTTAGTTGTTGATGGTGATGAAGTATGTAAATTATAGGGTGTTTGGAACAAGCTTATTAAGTGATTAAATTAGCAAGAGAGCTTAAGGGCCTGATGAAAATGATCTTAATATGTCAAATAAGCTGTAAAATAAGTTTGGTGTATAATAGAATAGCTTATCATGAGTTTTGGGTCGAATTGGTAATAATTAAATTTGGGACAGCAATGTTTTCAGAAAATGCGCAGACTTGAAAGGGCTGCTGAGAACAAACCGCTCGTCGGATTAAGATGAAATCTAAACGAAAGTTGTAGCTCTCGGAGTGTACTTTAATTGTTATTCTTTGAGTTTTGGCTCAATTGGAAGTTAAATGGCCTAAAGTTCAAATACAGCAGCAACTCAGAACTTTCTGCACAAAATATATTTTGTGAAAAGCGTGTTAATGATGAAATAACACCTTAAGTGATCATGTTTAAGTTGTATAGACTCAATACATGTTAGATAAATGTGTTAGCATGTCCTAATAGCGTTAGAATGGTTATCTTGTGAGTAGGTGCTCGTGGGAAGCTTACGGAACGCTAATTAAGACCTAGAGGTAGTAACGCATTAGCTTCATGTTAATAGATTAAACATGATGTTAGAACTTGTGCAAGGTTTTAGAGATAGCCAAACAAATCATGAATAATATGCTCACAAGAAGCATTATTGACAAGTTTAGCGTGCCTAAGAAATGCACGATATAGAACTCCCATAGTAGCATCCTGTGGATGACACGTGCTTTTATAGTAGCATCCCACGTGGATGACCAAGCATCCTATGTGGATGAACCGTGCTTGAAAGCACTTACGTCCTAAGTGGACGACCCATATCGAAAAGCACGTATAAATAGAAGCCGCCGAAGAGTACTCGCTGGCTGGGAAGTTCTCATCATAGTAGGACGATTAAGCATCGCTCTAGTCGAATGCACGCATTTAGATATCATGTTATCAACAAGAAAATTTAGAATCAAGCTTATGATTATGTCATGTACAAGTAGAAATACGACTATAAGTCGTGCCATTTAACCATGTTATAGATTATTATGTTTATGTTAGAAATTGCAAGTATCATTTCATATTTATTCCGTTTACTCACTAAGTCACAAGGACTTCACCGCTTTCAACTCATGTTTCATGTAGGTAATTGAAGATAGGCGATGGGGCTTGTAGATATCGAGTAGGATTGCATTTTGGGAGATTAACGGCCACGCCGGGTATAGGTTACGAGCGGCTCATTCTAGCACTTTGATTCTACTTGTAATGCCCCATGTGTCTTTCAAGGTCTAATATTAGTGTTAAAGTAGTTTATAATCGCCACAAGTTGTTTTAGTAGTCTACGAACAAGTCATGGGATATGTGTCGTGTAAAGGGGCGTTTGGCATAAAGCCATTCTAGCCTAAAATGACCCATTTTGGTTATGTACGGTCTTATCGAATAGTAAATGTTATGTACGTTTCTATGAAGTAAATATATATCTAGTTTGGGTTATTTCACTTTATGAGTTACGTCAAGTTAGTTTCTTTCAAAAAAAAAAAAAAAAAAAAAAAGAACCTTGAGTCGGGCGTTAAGGGAAGAAGGTTTATGTTGTTGGTGGTAGTGAAGAAGTGGGAAGAAGAGTCGATTATTTAGCTAGATACTATTTATTATGGTGTTAGAATATGTGGGTTGATTAAAGTTATATGATGAAGGAATTATCTATAATAATGAGAAAAAAGTTATCATTTGATTATATAGAATTATCTTAAGTATTAATTATACATTACTTATGGCATGGGATTGTGGCTTCGTATCTTTCTTGGTCTCTATTTGTCAAATTTATAGAATTATCTTTTTATACATCACCAATATAGCTATACTTATGCTCATGGCCACCACCTTTTGTTGTCCCATTGAGACCGAGCCTAAGACCTTGAGCCAAGTCGAACTCGACCATGCTAGGGTACGTATGTTCACCACTTCATGGCCCGTAAAATAAGTTTGTTGTAATGTAATAGGGCAAATTGTCTAAAAAGTCATCGAACTTGCCACCTTTTCCTTTTCTGGGCATCGAACTTTTTTTCCCCCTAAAGTAGCCCTAAACTTGCATAATTTTCCTTTTGTAGCCTCTAATCAAAAATTAATTACATAAATTTACATAAATCATCCCTGTGGCTCTAAACAATTACACCGTTCATCCTTGTGTAACTTTATATCATAAAGCCTATCTTCTACTCTTTCTCACATCCCTTTTACTGCCTCTCCCTCTCCCTTTCTCTCTAGCACCACCACACCGACACCACAACCACCTCCACCGCCTTGCCACGCCACCATCATCAAAAAGATGCAAGTTTGGATTTGGTTGTTAAGGTGTTTGATGAAATGTCTGTGAGAGATGTTTCGTCATGGAATACGGTGGTGTCGTGTTTTGTGAAAGGGTTTATGTTTGGAAAAGCGCTCGAGTTGTTTCGGGAGATGGTAACGACAGTGTTGAATCTGCATTGCTTGATATGTGCACAAAGTGTGGAAGAATGACTGATGCAGAAGATATGTTTAACAGCGACTCAATAACCCAAAACAGTTCGATTATCTGGACATCAATGATTTGTGGATATGCTAGAAACGAAAATCCATACAAAGCACTATCTTTATTCTTTAAAGGTCAATCTGTTTCACCATTGTTACAGCAGCAGGCTTGGGAGGCAGTTTTAGAGCTTATTAGTTTTTCTTTTACTTTTTGTTATTGCTTATTCTAGGTTCCCACCAATGCTTATTTAGGACCCTCTTAGATCACTATAGCTTATTTGCACATTAGAACTAGATTAGTAGCTTATTTTATACCTTAAAACATGCTCTTTGTTTCCTTTTTTTTCTGTCCATCAGCCACTACAGCAGCCCCTTTGGGCACCCATGTTAAAGCTTGTTGAAAGCTTCTCTTTAGCTATGATTTTTTTTTAGTTCTTAGACATACGCACTTTACCTTTTGTCCTTATTTAGCATTTTGGAGGTGTCTTGATAGCTTATTCTTAAGCTAAAACCCTCCCATAAGGTCATTTTTAAGTCTGTTGTTCAATAAGTAGGTAGGGTAGTATTTAGGCCCAATTAGCTTAAAGGTCTGCTTATTATTAATCATCTAGTGCTTTTTAGTTAATTAGATGAGCTTAACCTTTAGTTTTAGCTTATTTACCATCTTGTGACAACTTTTAGGTCCCTTTGGTAGCCTAGAAAAGCCAAACGTCCCTTGAAGCTTGACTGTTGTTGAATAAGCTGCTTTCACAGCTTATTTAAGCCTTTTTGAAAGTTTAGTTTTTATAAAATTATGCTTCTTTTGCTCTATTAATTAGTTTGTTAAAAGAAAAATCAAAAGAAAAAAAAAATAATAAGTAACAAAAAGGTGCAGGGGGTGGGATTCTATTGATTGCTGTATATTTGATTATTGGCTAAAGTATCAATAAGGGTCATTTTGGGTGTCTAACCCACTAGTTTCAGTAGTTTAGTATAAGTTCATTTATGCTTTTAGTTAACTTTTATTTAGTTTCTTTTTGTATCAATTTTATCTGTTTCAAATCCCCTCAAACTGCTTTTAGAACCCGATCCCATCAAAATTTCATATAGCTTAATTAAATCCTAGGATCAAGCTAGTTAAAGTAGATTTTAGCTTTTAAAATTGTTAGTATATGTAGTTCATAGGATTAGCTTCATTTTGTTCAACTTATTTGAGAAGTTTTGCTCATTTACATCCTTAGTTTAAGGTCGCAAGTTTTCATTTTGCCTATATCGCCTCTCGCATCATCACTATAATATCCTAATTACCTTTAGCTTTTGATTTTTAATTTCATCATATTAGATCCTTGGAAGTCAAACTTAGGAATCAAGCACTCGGTTGGTTGTCTTTAACTACGTAATTTTAGTTTAATTTTAGGATGTTTATAACCGCTTATATTTGGGCTTAAAGTAGGCTTATTAGGGATGTTTGGCATTATGGTCTAGGAATCATCATGTGCTTTTAGCCTTAGGACTTGAGCTTATTTGACTCATATCAGCTTGCATTAGGTTGGTTTTAGTTAGTTTAGGTTTATTCTAGCCTTAGTTAGCTTCTTGTAGCTTATTGGTACACTTAAGCTTATTTCCATTAAGCCTTTTCATATCAGTTAGTAATCAATTGATACATCCTGCATTCACTATTATTGGCCTTCATATCATCTGAAAGTCTCAATCAGTGAGCAAAAACAGTTTCTTTACACTAAGTTGCACATCAATCATTTTATTTACTAAATCATATATGTAATATCACTACAACAAGTTTGGTCTATGAAGCTGTGTGTCATTGTGCAACTGAATACTTGATGAGACTTTTGATTATAAAAGATCAACATCATGTGCGTCGAGATAGAAGGTTGCCAAAAAGTTTTTGGGAAGCTTTTGGGCAGCCTAACAAGTGATGTGCCTTATGAAACCAATGTCTCTGAGTAGCTTTTAGATTTTACAGATGAAACCACGACAGGGAGCACACAAGTTTTGGATGGTGGCGGCAGGCGGTGGATGGTGGCTGCCTGGATTAGTTTAAGTCTATAGCTACAAGGACGAAATGTGTAAATTATTAGTGCCACAGGGACCTTTTCTGTAATTGACTCAAGGATGAACGGTGTAATTGTTTATGTAAATTTATGTAATTAATTTTTGATTAGAGGCTACAAAAGGAAAATTAGGCAAGTTTAGGGCTACTTTAGGGAAAAAAAAAGTTCGATGCCCAGAAAAGGAAAAGGTGGCTAGTTCGATGCCTTTTCAGACAATTTGCCCAATGTAATATTGTGTTTTTTTCCTTTTCTAATATTATAAGCAGGAAGTAGCTGTTGGCGTTGTCAAAGACAATAAACCATCCGAAGCCTCTCGTATTTTGAATGAGGTAAATAATGAGGTGTAGTTGATGTTTTAGAAAATTATAGGTGGAAATAGCTGATTTCAGTGTTTAATAAATGTTTGCAGGGAATGAAGCCAGTGGTCGGGATCGAAGAAATGGCTAAAGCTATCGAGAGGAAAGACTCGATTCACAAGCTTCAAGGCAAAGACACGACTAGTGACGCGGTTTGCCAATGCTCTATGATCGGTGTTGTTCCTACTCCTGATCCATGCAACATAAAGGAGCCGCTCTCCGCTCCATTCTAATCAAACTTTTAACTCAAAAAACACTAATTATAGTTTGTTATGGAGGCTTTTATTATTTACTTGAAGCTGGTTATTATCATGTAATGAGATAAATTAACAAACAATCTGTAATGATTCTAAGGGTTTGTATCTTTAATAATTAGGTTCCTAAGTCAATAGAGCAACTTAAGCTCAAAAAATAAGATAAAATAAAGCAACTGTATTTCTAATTTGTTACTGAAATTATTTACGAGCTGAGGTTACACAGTGAAATACGAATGTTGCAAACTCTTTCACATGTGCAGTGTGATAGGAGTTAATTTGTCGTAAAGTTTATAACTTGATAAAATGGGTTATAACTTATAAGCAAGACTAGTCAAGCCATGTATTATTTGATTTTACAATGAATGAAAAGTTAGTAAGTTAAAACCATAAAACGCCTACAATATGTTGAAACCACGAAACTGTAGGCACTTGTATTTATCTACTACATGTAATCGTTCAATAAAAGGTATACATGGGTTGACCACTATACAAGAAGACAATTTTCGATTTCTAGACAATTTTGTTCGTCGTGTACAACTTGAGCCTAGTAGTAGTCAAAAGGGTTAAAAAAATTCATCTTCAAGTATTTTCCAGTATTTGAAGCTATATTTGTAAATGCAAATTTTATATATCTTCAATTTTTACCTCATCTCATACTAAGACAAAGTGTAACATAGAAATATAGGATTAAACCTTAAGCCATATACACTTCAGTAGGGCTGGTCACGGTCCAAACTTAGACCGACCCAAATCAGATTTGACCCAAAACACTAAATCAAAATGTTTAGTTCAGGTCCAGATCAGTACAGTCCAATAAAAATATATTGATCGGTTGCATTAGGGTGCAATTTCTATTACCGACACGATAAACGACACCAACACGACACGTAAGTTAAACATATTTGGGTTGGGGATAAATAGGTTTGGTCAAAACCGGTCATTCCGTCTAACCCGCTTAATAAACGGGTCATGTTTGGGTTGAGTAAGATTAAGCAGTCCAACCCGTGAACCCGCTTAAGATATAAGATCTTAACAATAATAAATATAACCCGATTTTTATGTTGGATATTGATTAAACGATTTTGTTATTTACTTAGTATGAGTGAATTATAATTTTATACCTGATATCGCGAAAATTGACGTCAGAATTCGTAAAATTGTCGATAGTTATTTGTATGTTATTCTTATCATATTTTAGATCCTTATATCATTTTTGTGTTTAAACTAGTTAAATCGACAAACCACCAACTTTATTCACTACTTGGCCTATTTACTTAAATGAATTATACGGGTCACAAATGGGTTATGTGTTATGCAGGTCCCCAGGTTATGGTTGATTTTCTTGACACGATTAATATATGGGTCGTGTTTGGGTAAAGGCTATACTAACCCGCCAACACACGAACCCGAATAGGTTAACACTGACATGACTCGATTACACCCCTAGGTTGCATGACACCGAATCGGATCGACAACCCGAATATGAAGAGAAAAGAGTAAATTAAGAACATGATCGAAATATGTTCGGTCCAAGTTCTAGATTCATGGTCTATTATGCTCAACCTTACACTTGGAGTATACGAATTAAAATAAGAAATATCTTCCCTTAGAGCATAAGGTATAGTGAAATACGGAGTATTAAATCTCTTCATTTCGGCTTCACCGGGTGCCACCTCACTTCAACATTCCCACTTCAAAATAACACCTCACTCATAACACAAAATAAATTCTTCATATAACCCCCAAAAACTCTTCAATTTTCATCTGGGTCTCACTGCAACGGGTAGATTTTATAAAGTATTTTTGTCATTTTGTGCTTCATTGTCTTGGCGAGCATCAAACGACAAAGGGGGTGGGTGTGGCGGCGAGCAAACGGCGGGGTGCCACGTATGAACGACAAGCACCAAAATTCATCATACCCTTTGCTCTTAATATTATCAGTTATCAAATATCAATATGAATGAATAGTAAAAAAAGGCAAGAATGTCTTTTCCATTTGATCCATTCTTTGCTCCTTATAAGGCTATATTTGATCATCATAAAGCTAAAAAATATTTTGTACTATTTTTAAGGGTCATTTAAGCCTATAATCGTCCATTTTATATCCGTTATCGCTTAATTTCGTTCTTTTCACTTTTAGGTCTCTGAGGCAAAATGTTGGAATGATGCTTATTTGGACGAAAAGGAGTGAATATATGAAGAAAATGGCTAAATCAAGATCAAGGCACTCAAGTCAGCTGGAATTGAACTGACGGCGTCCCCAATCAAAGGACGATGCCGTCCCTTATACTAATTAAAATCTCGCACGGCCAAGAGACTTTTGTTAAAATACACCGACGTCCAGCTTTGAAAAGGAAGGGCATCACGAAGACTTTTCATCCCGCATGACCTAAATCCGTAATCGACGACGCCATCGCTGCCGAAGCCCGACGGCGTCACAACTACAACGTGACGCCGCCCCAACAATTACTTGGCCAAGACGAAACCCTAATGACGGCGATCCGATCGACGTCCCACCTATAAGGCGACGCCGTCAAGTGTAAAATTATATATAGAAATCGAATTTTCGAATTTTAAGAGGTAGACTTGTGAGTAAAACCCTAAACGTTTGTAGTCCGACTTGGACAATATTGTAGGTCCCAAACCCTATTTTACACTACAAGATAAGTGTTTTATTCCCTTGATTTCATTATGTCTTCTATTGAATGTGTGTATGCTTGCATGTTTAACATGTTCTAAATTTCTTGTGTGTTTGCTTAGATCTATGAAACCTAGTTATTAATTATTGATTGGTTGTTTCCTATCTTAATTGTAATTGGCTTAGAGTGCGATTAGGCCATCGTTGTGTTTAAATGCTTGAGTAATCTTTGTGAACCTTAGTTTATAAATCACTTAGCGGATTTCGTAGTCTAAACATCCAAAGATATCCTTAAAGTTAGTTTATGAATCATCTAGCGGACTCGTAGGTGATAACCTTAAGGTAGTCTCAAAGAGTTAGGGAAAAAGGCACACCCTACGACCTTAGAAAACACAACGCGTTAAGAATAAGGATGTGGCAATTCAACCACCAATAATAGATAACTAGGGAGTAATAGTATCTAGGTAACCACATTTTAAATCATCATACGAGCACACAACAAAAAGATATAGACTACCCATATATTAGATAATTAGAATAGTAGACTAATTGATCGAAGTACCACCCCCCAAATCCAAACCCCGAGATTTTGCCCTTAGCTTTCTAAAAAAATATAAAAAGATAAAAAAAGAATCTTCCTCAACCTCAACATTAGCTTAGTACACTTCTTACTAGCATTCTGATAGATCTAAACACACTCCTTGTGTTATTGATATTTTGAGTTATATTACTAAGCACGCGAAATATACTCAGTAATACTTAGAAGATATATTGCATGATGTATTGTAAATAAACACAGATTAAACACAAAACTAAGCTCCAATATTATTAATGAATAATACGAGTATTCTTGCTTATCACTAGGTTACACTTGAAGCCTTTGTGAATAATACGATGTATGTAAAACGATCTCTAAGCAATGACCTAGGATCTCCTTTATAGTACAAGGAGTCCTTTACAAGATAAGTATAAACCTAACAATATAGAATATACACACAATCTTTTCTATACTTATCATTATACTAATACTAAACAATTATCCAATAGCGGTGGTAATATTTGTATCGGCAATGGGAATGAGTTTCCACACTAGTGTATTTTTAGCAAGTCAACCACAAGACTATCGTTGGTAATCATTAGTATAATTCCCAACAATCCTCCCTAAACTTATGATTTCTCTGCAAATAAATAAGTTTCTTCAATCTTCATTATCTTCAAGGATTTGGGGAATTCAACCAAACACTTCACTTCTTCCTTAACTTCTGAATAGCTCTTGAGCATTGATCTTGAAGCCTATGTAACAATGCTCGACCTTCTCATTGTCTTCATGAACTCTTATACTAGTACACAAAGATCACAAAGTGAGAGTTCCAGCTACGAGTGGATATTCTTTTCAACAAGCATGAATGCATCTACTCCATTTGCCATAGAAACATGATGAACTTCACAAGAATCATAGTAAAACCATTTAGTACCGTGACATGAACATGAGAATTTCCATAAATCGTCATTAACATCTTGTTCATAGAGCCTTCTAAGATTAATCCATAACTGCATCTCCTTAGTATCTTTGAGATCTTCAGCATCAAACCTTTCTTGAACTAATTTCCATAATTTGTCAAGATCATCTCTGTCAAAAGCTTTGATGAGATCTTCAAATTGAATGAATGAGGAAGTTGCACCACCTAGCCTTGTGATCTTCCATGTTGGAGCAAAATTACTAGCAGTGTAAACCTCCCAATCAATGATAGGATGTCGACTTGCGTGGGTTCCGGATAAAATCTTCTTCTACTATCACAATCATTCCATCAGTTGTTCTTCATGAATTTCTCAAGAGGAACTTCTTGTTCTTCAAAGAACCTTTGTCTTCTTAACAAGATGAGAATCACTTTCTTTGGCCTTTTTCTTCAAATCAGATACCTTCTTGCTTCTTCGTAATCCATTGGAATAAAATCTTTATCTTGTCTTTGAACTCGTAGTAGATACCTTCAACTTCATCATCAGCATTGTCACAATTCCCAATTCTCGGTCATTTTGCAAACTTTAAAAACTTTTACTATTTACTCTCGATACCGCACCACCTTTGACTAATACATTTTAAATTACCTTGCCTAGTCATCAATTAGATATTATTATTATATAATACCTAGTTAAATAACTTACAAAATATCTCACTAAGAAAGTAAACTGAAATTCTTTCTTAAATATCTTACCATTCTAGGCTTGAACAAATATTACGTGTTCGTCAAACTTGTCACTCATTTAATATGCTAAGATAGGTTATATTAATAAGTTTTAATATTTTTATAAGTATTATATTTTATGTTGCCGGTTTTAAGTTTCGTGACTTAAGGGCTTAACGTTAGTAATTATCAGGATCAAACTGTACCTCTAGTCACTAAACTATTAATATAACAACAAGATAAACACAATTTCTACTTTCTTTCTTATCTTGCCACGCTTACTTACACTAACACACATGTCTCATGTGTAGAGAAAGTCTAACTTTACTTATGCTTAATCACCATCGATTCGCTCCCGAACAAATAAGTTTAATCACACAAGCTAACAACTTGTGAATGGTCAACCGTAACAAACTTAAAACAGCTTCGGAAAGCAAATGCATTAAGATCGAGGAATATAGTGGATTCCTGGTCGTTAAGTCCCACGGAGGATGAATGGTGTTTAACACGACAGATGTCGAATAATCACTAAGGATAGTGATCAATAAGGATTTTGAGATATTTATACCTAAAGAAAAGTTTTGTAAATTACAGGGGCTTAAATGCAAATTAAAGAAAATTAAAAAGTTAAAATATATTAAATAAACGCTATCACTATTTTACAATGATGTTTTTCTTGATTTATAAAATAAAATAACTTAAATAAACTATTTTAACTAAAACGTAAACTTAAATTATCTAAAATGTAACTTAAAATGAAAACGTCGTTATGTATAAAAATTACGCGAAGCATAAAGTAAAAACGTAAAATTTATGAAATAAAAGACCTACAAGTGTAAAAACAATTTTCTTACGTAGTATATGACAAAAGAAAATTTTAGAAAAAGATTTATAATTTTAGACTTTTATATTTTTATTATGAATTAAATACGATTTTACACTAATTAAATGTTTAAAAATATTAAAACTATTCGGAAAAATCAAACTTTTTATAAAATACTTTATACTAATACTATGCTAGGAAAAATACAAAAGTTGAAAAAGCTAGTATAAATAAGCTAGAAATAAGCTAATAAGCTCGTATAAGCTTAAATGGACAAGAAAGGGTTATATATTAAGTGTTGCAAAGGAAAATGTAAAAGACCCAAGGCGAGTGGTAGTGTGTGTGGTGGTGGGTGGCCAAGGTTCGAATCCCAACAACTCTTTTTTTTTGCAACTATTTTATTTTGGATTTTTCTTTTGCAACTTATTAAGCTAACTAAAATAAGCAACTTATAAAACTATGACTTTTTATAAAAATGACTAATAAGCTCAGTTTTGAGCTTATAATCTCAACAGTAGGCAATAAAATGAAATAAGCACAAAATTTAGCTAAATGGCTAATAAGCTAATGAAATAAGCAAAGGATGAATTGAAAATAAGCTAAATACTGATAATAAGCTAATATATCAACTGAATAAGCACAATAACTTGTTAATAAGCACTAAACAATCTTAAAATAAGCACAATCTTAACTGTTTAAACAAGGTACTTTTTAGATTCTCTAGCTACTTTCTAGCTTAATTTTAAGTACTTAAATAAGCTTAGAAATGAAAACAAAGACTGAACTAACAAGTTAACCAAATAAGCTATCCAAAAGCTAAAATTCTCAACTGCTTTTGTTCATCGGTGAGTTTATAAGGAGCTTATGAATAAGCTTGAAAACACCGAATGCTCAAGTGGACTATATGAAATGGACAAGATAAAACTAATGGCGTGCTAATTAAATAAGCTAAGAATGGAAAATAAGCACTTATAACCTTGAGTTAGCTAGGCGGGCTTTAAGAAAACAAAATTCACAAGCTGAAACTCATTAATAAGCTCTGTGAGAGCTTAAGAAATAAGCTAGCAACACTGTGCACAGGGCACATTTTGAAAAAGGGTCTTAAAAGAAAGCAGAGAATAAGTAGTTAATAAGCTAGTTAAAAGTAAACTTATATTTTTCTAATTTAGTTTAGCAGCTAAATTTTAATATCCCTAAAGGATTTAAGCTAAATCTTAATATTTAATCCTATATAAAATTATTCATTTTATTCAAAACCACTATATTGAAAAGTTTGACTTTTATCTTACACTAAGAGTTTGACTTTTATGAACTTCCGATGATCCTAGATGATCTAATTTGGTGTATTAGACTAATATAAGACCTGAATTAGGCTAGATAAACAACTTTTACACTAGTATGCATGATTATGTAATCTCAATTTTCAACAGCTAACAAGTAAAATAATTTTAACTATGATTTTGACTTTTGCTAAACTAGGACTGAATTTTATGGTCTAACCGAGTTATTATAACCTATTGTGACTTAGAACAACAATAAACAACAACACCATCGGGTTTCTAGCACAATTAAATCAGCAAATACAAACACCCTTTTAGCAACTGTTTTGAAAATTTTGTACTAAAACCAATTTTATACTAAGTAACCTATTTATTATCTTAAGTTAACTATAATAATACAAGAATTAACTAGAATTAACAATATTTAGACACTTAAACTAAGAAATACAAATTTTCAAGAAATAGCTTACAATTGAGTTAATGCACAAGACAAAGAACCAAGGACCTGAGATCACTCCTATGGCTTCCCAAGAAGCTCTAAACCAATAAGCAATCCAAAATCGCCTCTTCACCGCCTTCTCATACCTTCTCCATGATTTTTATTTTTAGCTAATTTTTTGGTATTTTTAGTAATTTCTTTTCTTGAAACTAAACCTGAGTTTAAATGATTCTAAAAGCTTTTAAGAACTTTTAAGAGCTTTATGTGAGCTTATGAGTACTTAATAACAACCGATAGCAACATTCAACTTAACATGAGATTTCTTTGAACTTGAACTTTACATAAACCGAAATGAAAAGGAACTTGAAATTTATTGTTGATAAAGGTTCACTTACACTCAAAACACTTAAACAAGAACTTGAAAGTTTAAACATACATGTGAAAGCTTGAATTTATTAAAACGACATACAAAAAGTAAAATTACACTAGATATATCTTTACATTGCTTCAAACTTGTATATAAAGATCTTTTTCATCTCTGTCGACACCTCCGAGTATTTCCCACCAATCTTGAACCGTTGATTCATCCAAATCATCGAATTGCCAAATGTCGGTTTGGCGCCAAAATTGTCTTTAGCGTGTTTGGCTAATTAAAGCTTCTTGGATGATTGTAGAGGTGTTAAAGAGTTGGTAACCACTGTTAGGGTGATGTGGAATGTTGAAAAGTGGAAAAAGCTACCGGTTTTGGGATTACAGAGTTGGGAGAGAAGGTGAACAAGAACCATGGTTTGGGCGCTTTTGACTTCATTTGACCGATATTAATATGAAGGGGTCCAAATTAGGGGGTCACAGTGTAAATGGCGGGGGTTCTTTTGGTTTTATTGGGTTCTAAATACACAAAAGGGTCCTAATGGTTTGTTTAATATTACAAGGACTAATTTTGTAATTCGCCAAATTGAGGACCAAACTCAGAATATTCCAAAGTTAACACAAGGACCAAACGCCAATCTTTAATAGTACAAGGACCATAGTTGATTATTTTCTATTTTTAAATATCCAAGGACCATTTATGACAATTTTAAAAGTTTAGGGACCTAAGTTGTAATTTTGTTAAAGATTTATTCAAGGACCATTTTGACAACTTAGAATATTTCAGGGACCTTGAATAACATTTTTCTTTATTTTGATTTACTGTGGACCTGCTTTTGACAACTTTAAAACTTGGGGACTAAAATCGCCAATTATGAAAACTTGATACGCTTTTCACCGATTTTGATGTTTTGCATTTAAAACACATAAAACACTTATTTGTGATATTTTCATCATTTTGATGCAATTCTGAGTGTTTTCAGATGTTTTTGCAGTCTAGATGGTACAAAAATGATGAGTATTTAGACACTCATCAATCCCCCACACTAAGATATTGCTAGTCCCTAGCAATCTTTTGAAAAAAACTTAATGGATTTAATCTCTTTACCAAAAGGCATTACTTCTGGAGTAGCCAATTGTTTAAGTTCAAGTAAGAACTTTGGTACAATGATAACCAAATGATTTTGAGCAAATCATAAGTCAGAACGGATTTGATTTGTCTTTACCGTAGCCGCTTTGTTTCGGACTAGCCAACTCTTGGATAAATTATCAATATTATCTTTGGTGTGCGATTACCAATTATGGATTTCAACCGCCTTTACCACAAGCCATAAACTTGCGGGCTAGCCAACTTTTCACTAGTTTAAAGATATGGCAAGTTGAACACCATACAATTTTGGGCAAATTGCAAGCCATAAACGGATTGAGATATCTTTACCAAGAGCCGCTTGCTCCTCGGATTAGCCAATCCTTATGTGGGTTAGACATGGTGGATGATTACCATTCATCGAGTAAGTGAAAACACTTACTCAAAAAAAATTTTTGGCCAAAACGGGGAATTGGGTGGAATAATTACATGATAAAATTCGTGAGAATTCCCAAACTTGAATGAATATTGCCCTTAATATTCAAAGTACCGCGTGTTATGCCGAAACATAGAACATAAAAGGAAATACTACGCCATTATTTTATTTTTGATATATACAAACATTTTTTTTTTTTTAGATGAAAACTTATATACAACAATGGGTAACTCCCCACACTAGGGTGGTAGAAAAGGGAAGAAGAAAGAAACATGGGTGAAAACCCATATGGTGTGTGCATCGTTTTTGATTCCCGAGTCACTAGCTTGACTCGATCCCCGCATTCATTGGTTCATGGGGAAAGTTTGTAGATCCGGACAATCACGGTGGAATGTCCTCTAAAATAATGCTTTAATCGATGACCATTCACTTTAAAATTTGGACCATCAGCCGAGATAACTCAATGGTGCCATAAGGATAAACCTTAGTGATAGTAAATGGACCGCACCAACGGACTTAAGTTTCCAGAAAATCTTCAATCTTGAATTGAAAAGAAGGACTCGATCACCAATGTTGAAAACGCGGTTCTTGATTTTCGAGTCATGAATCTTCTTTGTCTTTGTTTGTAGATCAAAGAGTTCTCGATGCTTGATCACGGAGTTCATTTAGTTCATTCATTTGAACTTTTCGTGATCACCACCGTCTCAATATCGAAATTGGCATGTTTCAAGGCCCAAGATGCCTTGTGCTCTAGCTCAATCGGAAGATGACATGCCTTTTCGCACACTAGCTTGTATGGAGTACACCCGATGGGTGTTTTGTAGGTCGCATGAAAGGCCCAGTGCGTCATCCAGCTTTATCCGACCGTGATGCACGATTTTCGCCACCGTCCTTTCAAGAATTCTTTTAATACCACGGTTGGAAACTTCTACCGCCCACTTGTTTGGGGTGGTATGCGAGAGAGACGGTGGGTTACACCATACTTTGCATGACACGATCAAATTGGTCATTGCGTAAATGTGTACCACGATCATCGATTATAGCTCTGAGTTCCAAACCTGCAAAAGAGATTTTAAAACTTCACAACAACTCGGGCATCATTAGTAGGTAAAGCTTTTGCTTCAACCCATTTTGACAAATAGTCAACACCACAAGTATGTATTTGTTTCCTCGAGATGATGGAAATGGCCCCATAAAGTCAATGCCCCGGATGTCAAAGATCTCACAAACTTGAATGGCATTTGTGGCATTTCATTTCTTTGAGAGATATTTCCGTGACGCTGACAATCGTCACATGTTTTGACAAAATCGTGGGCATCCTTGTAAATTGTGGGCCAATAAAACCCGAATCAAACACCTTTTTGGCGGTGTAATTTGACTATGATGGCCCCAGTGGGTCCAAAGATGGCAAGCTTTGAGAATGTCAAGAGCTTTGTCCATAAACACACCGCCGATGACTTGATCCGCATGATTTTGAATAAGTAGGGTCGTCCCGTAAGTAATGTTTAACATCCTTGAAGAATTTGTTCTTCGTTAGGTCGACATCCCTTTCATAATGAAGTTACCCGCATGGTAATTTCGAAGTCAAGAAACCATGGGGTAGTAGAATTTCCACGAAAAGAAACCGCATTGAGTGTCTCGAGAGAAATGTTTCATTTATTTCCTTTTCTCGAAAACATCTTGGTGAGGGTTTTCTAATCGACAGATGATCGCAGCCAAATTCTCACCTCCTTTTTATCACGGATGATGATATCAAATTCTCGGAGGAGGAGAACCCATCTGAGCAATCTCGGCTTTGCATCTTGTTTTGCAAAGAGATATTTGAGAGCCGAGTGATCCGTATACACCACGCATTTGGTCAAGATTAAGTATGGTTAAACTTCTCAAATGCATACACCACGGCTAATAGCTCTTTTTCCGTGGTGGTGTAATGAGTTTGAGCTCACCATAGTCTTACTTGCGTGAGTGGATAGGTCGAAAATGCTTAGCTCTACGCTGCCCTAAGACCGCACCGATAGCAAAATCACTTGCATCGCACATGAGCTCAAAAGGCAAGTCCCACTGAGCAACAAGAATGGGTGCTTCAAGAAGCTTTTTCTTTAATGTTTCAAAAGCTTGATGCACTCAGTGAGAAGATAAAAGGAGCATCTTTTCAAGAAGATGAGTCATAGGTCAAGCGATTTTAGAAAATCTTGTATGAATCATGATAAAACCGGCATGACCTAAAAACTCCTAATACCTTTGATTTGTAGTAGGATGAGGCGCTTAGCAATAACATCAACTTTGCTCTATCTACCTCAATCCTATTTTTTGAAATCTTATGGCCAAGGACTATGCCTTCTTTGACCATAAAGTGGCTCTTCTCCCAATTTAGACAAAGATTGGTGTCTTCACACCTTTGAAGCATTTTTCTAAATGGGAGACATGTTTGAAATGAATCCCCAATGATCGAGAAGTCATCCATAAACAGCCCATTGTTTCCGATCATGTCGTGGAATATGGCCATCATACATCGTTGGAACGTGCGGGGAGCGTTACATAAGCCAAAAGGCATACGCCCAGAGGCAAAAGTTCCGTATGGGCGGTGAATGTAGTATTTTCTTGATCCTTTGGATCAATGGGGATCTGAAGTAACCCGAGAAACCATCAAGGAAACAATAGTATTCGCTCCTCGCTAATCTCTCAAGCATTTGGTCCATGAAGGGTAGAGGAAAATGGTCTTTACGGTAAGGCCATTCACCTTACGATAGTCAATGCACACACGCCATCCGTAACAAATGAGTTGGAATTAACTCGTTATCTTCATTTGTGACAACAAGTTATGCCACCCTTTTAGGAACACAATGAATTGGGCTAACCCAAGGACTATCTCGAGATTGGGTAAATCAATCCCGCATCAAGAAGTTTGATAACCTCCTGCTTGATAACATCATGGATTTTGGATTTACTCTTCTCGATGTTGAATCATTGGTTTGAAGTCATCCTCCATCAAGATTTTATGAGTACAAAACTCTGTGGTTGATACCTTTAATGTCGGAGAGTTTCCAAGCAATTGCTTGCTTGTGCGACTTCAAGACCTTTATGAGAGCAACTTTTTCATCTTTACTCAAATCTCTAGCAATAATGACCGGTAATTTATCATCACCTTCAAGAAATGCATACTCGAGATGAGGTGGTAAGTCCTTAAGTTCGACTTGTGAAATTCTTCGCTTTCTCAACCGACTTGACTTCCTTGTTATGAAGTTCGACGGGAGGGAGTGATGATGGATCATCATTAAGCAACTTCTCAATGAGAAGTATGTCCCCTCAATGTCGATGGGAGCGTGATCAATTTCCATGGAATGTAATCACTAGACAAGTAGGCTTCAATCTCTTCTAAGATGAAGTCACTTTCCTCAAAAGGAGTGAGAGAAGGAATAGAATTGGCAATGATGGGTTGAGATGAATGAGTGAGATTATCACTCAAGAATTATGATCATAACCAAGAACTTCTTGAGAGTACTTTAGAAGCAACATCAATGATATCTATTCGTTAACCGACTCGTAATCATAGTTTGCAGAGTACCAAGTTTGATTGGTTAAAGGTGATGACTTCATTACCAACACGTAATGTGATTTCTTGCTCAAATACATCAATGAGAGCACGGCCCGCTCTCGAAATCCTCGTCCAACAATGAGAGGAACCCGATGATCGGCATCAAAATCAACAACCACGAAGTCACCAAAATGGAACTTTCCTACTTTCACAACACGCCTCGGCAATGCCAAGAGGACGGGATATTGTACGATCCGCAAGCTCGAGAGTCATGCATGTAGAGTAAGTTCCAAGAGAAAGTTTCTTCCATATCAATAAGGCATCGATTGATGCTTGCACCAAGATCGCTAAGGCAAAGCATTCAACCATTCCCGGAAATACACAAGGTAGGAGAAATTTTCCAGATCTCCAAGCTTTTCGAAGCTTTTTCAGATAATCATGAGCGCTTCATTCGCAGGAGTTTTAACCATTTCAAACAACTTTTCCTTATTGCTTAACATGTGTTTGAGAGTTGATGCAAACTTGGGCATCAAGATGATAGCATCCGCAAAGCTTATGTCAAATGTAATTCTTGGAAAATTTGAAAAATTTGTCCATTTTATGACTAGCTTTTTCACGGAGCTTTTGCTCATTCAAACGCGATGGGTAAGGAATAGAAGTTTTGATTGGTATTTTCAACGGAGCTACTGTGGTTCAAAACAACTCGGATTGGATTTGGGTTTCGGACAACTTGAGGATGGACATTGTTGGTACCTCCATTATTAGCGTGAAGTTCCTTGTCCTTTGTAGCCTCGTGTTCGATGAGTGTCTAAATACTCATCATTTTTTGTACAATCTAAACTCGCAAAATCATCCGAAAACACTCAAAAATGCATCAAAATGATGAAAATATCACAAATCGTAGTTTTATGTGTTTTAAATGCAAAATATCAAAATCGATGAAAATGTATCAAGTTTGCAAAATTGGCGCTTTAGTCCCCAAGTTTTAAAAGTTGTCAAATCTAGTCCTCGAATCCAAAATGTGGAATTTTATAATTCAAGGTCCTTGAAATATTCTAAGTTGTTAAAATGGTCCTTGAATGATTCTTTGGTCAAATGGCGAAAAGGTCCTCATCTTTGAAAATTGGCAAATTTAGTCCTTGGATATTTTAAATGGAAAATGATCAAATTTTATCCTTGTACTATCAAAGTTTGTCAAGTTTGGTCCTTTTGATATCTTTGGAAAAGGGTCAAGTTCGATCCTCAAAGTTTGGTGAAATTACATTTTTGGTCCTTGTATACTTATAAACCAAACGGACCCCTTTGTATTTGAGCCCAACCAAAACAAATAGAACCCCCGCTAACTTGACCCTTGAACCATGACCTTCCCCATTGTGAACCCCCGTTAGTATTAATACCCGGTCAAACAAGTCAAACGCACAAAAACCCACTCACTGCTCATCCTCCTCACAACGTCAGAAACCAATACCAGAGCCGGTATTTCATCTTTTCAACATTCCACTTGCTCATATCCATCCCTCACCTTACCTTGTCCCTCCACCTCCACATCTTCCAAAAGCCATTAATATCAAAACCCCGCCGAAAGAATTTTGGCGCCAAAACTACACATGTATGGTTCTGATGATTTTAGCCAATCCAATGGCTTAGATGAGGTGGGATACATTCAGAGGTCATCAAGGAGTTCAAAAAGTCTATAAAAGAAGGAAGAGAAAGAATGTATCAATCTATCTAGAGTATTTTAGTTTTATGTATGTCGTTTTAAGTACTTTTCAATTTCCAGGTATTTTAAAGCTTTCAAGAGTTTTGTTAAGTTATCTCGTAATAACAATCTATTTTCGCTTCAATTTCAAGTTTTAAGTTGCAAAATCATTTATGCGCTTACTTCCAAAATCTCATATGCTCTAATGTTGTTGTTGGTTGTTTGTATGGACCGAAAAGATCACATAAGCTCCTAGAAAGCTTCTTCAAGCTTTTAGTAACATTAAAACCGCTTTAGAATCAAAAATGTAAAAATCACAAAATACTCATAAATAGTTGAAAATTCAAAATCCCATGGAAATGGTGTTCACAAATGGAGCAAGGTGAATTTTGGATGGACTTGGGTTAGTGGCTTAAGTGGTAAGCCCATAGGAGTGGTCTTGTGATCCTTGTTCTTAGTTTTAGCCAAATCCATCTTGTAAGTTTTTTTTATCATTTTGGCATTTAACTGCTTAAGGTAATTAGTAGCTTGAATTTCATTTTTTATGTTCATTAATTATAGTTAAGTGTATTTAAGCATTAAAATCGCTTGGTTGTTCTTTTAAATTTGTAGTTTATAAAAATCTCATTTGACAAATCAAATTAGTATAATCATCATTCTTGTGTTTCATGTTGTTAATGTCGTTGGTTCATGTTTATTTAGTTTTTTAATGATATTATAAGGTCCGTAATTAGTCTCATGGTTTTAAAGTGTGTTTAGCTTTGAAAATCATCAAAACAGCTTTTAGAAAGTGTTGTTTGGTTCAACTTGTTCAACTGTTAGAGGTTGATTAAGTTTGTACTTGTTGTTGTCTTGAGTCACACTTGGTCATAATAGTCGAGCAAACAAGAAAACCAAGTGCTCATAAGTTTAAAAGTCAAAATAGCATTTGATCCTATCTTGTGCACTAACTGTTGATTTTAATGATTCATGATGCGCGCCAAACAAATAAGCTAAATCACACAAGCCCGCCACTTGCGAATGGCGGACCGTAACTAGCTTAAAACCGCTTACACGAAATCAATGAAGATCCGGGAGTATAGTGTTTCCGGTCGTTATGTCCCAAATGAGCTATGCAATGGATTATCAAACGCTTAGTGATCGCGAGATTTGAACGGGAAAAGGATTGTGAATACGATTATAACTACGTGAAAAGCCAACGAATTACAAGGGCTTAAATGCAAATAAAAGGAAATTAAAAGATAAAATCTATTAAATAAACGCTATCACTATTTTTAAAATGATGAAAGTTTAAAACTTAAAACTTACGCTTTAATAAAAATAACGTAAACGTATAAAATAAAAAGTGAAACTTATACAATATAAATCCTAAAAATATGAAAAATAAATTTTACAAACCTAATGATATAAGAAAATTTATAGAAAAGAAAATTATTTTTATAACTATTTAATTAATTATTATTAATTAAAAACTATTTTAACTATTAAATAATTACCTAAAATACAAGAAATTAGGAAATAAAGCTAGAAAAATAAAATTATGAAATGGAAAATCTAAAATATCAAAATAGAATTTTCAAAACTATTTTTGTATTTTTCCGATTATTTTTCTATTTTTATGGATTTTAAACTATTAAAACTAATTAAATTACTAAAATTACCAAATAAACTATGAAAATGTGGAAAAATCTTTTTTATGCTTTTTATATTTATCTAAAACTATTAAAATTGAAAAATTATTTTTGAACTTTTATGAATTAAATGCAATAAAAGCTATTTAAAAATGATTAAAAACTATTTTATTTAAGAAAATACCAAACAAGAACTAAAATTATGAAAATTTCAGGAAATTCTAAAATATTATTCTAAAGATGAGAAAAATAGAAAACCAGGCTTATGTGAAGGAAATGAAAGTCGCTATGTAAAATGGTAGAAATAAGCTTATATGAAATAAGCCAATAAGCACTATAAGCTAACAAACTACTACAAAGGTAAGTAATGCTAAAATACTCTAAAGAAACCAAATTCAACTACTCCTAACTCCTAATAAGTGATTACGAGATTAAGCCAACCGCCAATAATAAGCAAATATGATTACGCCCTAAGTTTAAGCCATTGCAAACCGCTTATTTGTTAAGCTAAAGGAAAACAAGAGTGGGAATCTCAAGACAACCTAGCGTAGAGTAATTATCCGAATTACACTAATGATGACTAGTAATGAGCAAGTTATGATCAAAACAAAAGCTACTAAATGACAGTCCTCACAAATGTAACTAATGAACTAGGGACCTACTTTGAGCTTATCTAAGAGCTTATCGAAAAGCAAATGGGCAAAACAGATATAGGGTCTTGAAGACCACTGAAAACTACAAAGTGCCAAATCTAAGACCCTAACTAGCTAAAATGAACACCGAGCATAGGTCGCAAGTTCGCCAAAACCGATTTTAGACTACTTTGACTTTTAAAGAATGTAATAGTATTTTGACTTTTGTGAGATTTAGATGCAAACCTAGGACTGAATTGGATGTAAAATGATGAAATGATCTTTAGCAAGCTACTTCTACCGATTTAGAACCTACATGTAATGATTACTCTAATCGATTTCCACACATTTGCATACAAGAACAGATTTAAAACAATGTTGATCGAGAGTACAAATGATGATATAAGCAAAGACAGTATGAACTAAACAAACCATAACTAACTTAAACCACCGATCTAGTGCAAAATTATGACCTCTAGCTCGCTTTAACAAAGCAATCCAAACATCCCTTTTAACTGCTGATAAGCAATTTTAAATACATAAATTAATGAACTAGATGAAACAGACACTTAAAGTGAGTTAGATTATCCTAAATGCCACTTAACTAACAGGTTTGAACAATTGATGAATACAGATTACAACTACAAACACGTAATGCAAACTTGAATAAAAGTTGAAATTGAGAATGACACTTACATGTGTCCAATTTGTTTGCTATCCAATACCAAACCAAAAGACCATTATACTAAACCATGTCTAATCCACATCCAAGCCTCGCAACACCGTAAACAATGTCTAAACCCAAATCAAGCCCGCTTTGACTTTTGTTGACCCCGAGCCAAAATGCTTGAACCGACATGATAGCTTATGAAAAGCTATTAGAAGCTTTAATAAACTAGATTAAGCTTAGAAATAAGCTAAAAGAAGATTAAACATAAGAAAATGAAACTGAACCTTTTAACAGTAAACTTGAATTTTTAAAACTCAAGTGAAAACTTAGTTTGATGATCAAAAGAACAATACAGTGATGTTTTACTTGAATGAGATACAAATAAGCTTAAATTACATTATTTGAACTAAACTAAAACTTTTAACTAAAAACGACATTAGGAAATATTAAAACTAAAATCTACTACTCTTCTTCTCTCCCTTGCTTTCTTTTATAGTCCAAGACACTTCTCCTCTTCGACCAAATCCAAGACTTGTTTGGACCTTAGGATGTCTTAGAGTTGATCACGCCTCCATTGGTTTTGGCGGGAAAAAGCATTTTAACAAAGGTGTTGAGGTTGAGTGCATTTAATGCATCTAGTAGGTAGGTGAGGAGAAGGGAGACAAAGTGAGGTAGTAGGGGTGGACTGGTAGGTGGCTGGAGGAGGGGGAGCGTATGTTTGTCGGGAAGATGTGCTAATAGGGTCTGTCTGTTTTTTTTGAAATGCGGGTTTGGGTTGTCGGTTGGGTTTGGACCGGGTAAATATATTTGGGCCAAGGGTTTTTAGTTTGGGCTTGGGTTATAAGATAGGGTCCGGATTGGTTTGTAGAAATATTAACATAGGGACCAATTGTGTACAACTTTAATTCCCAGGGACCAAATATGAAAATTATGAAAATGTAATCCAAGGACTAGTGTTGCCAACCTTAAATAGACCAAGGTCTAGTTTGACATTTTTGAAAATTTCCAAGGACTACATTTGACCAATTTTGGATTTTCAGGACTAAACTGTAATTTTCTCAAAACTTTTAGATTTTCCACCAAAGGACTAAATATGACAATTTGTGATTTTAAAAGACCTTTGGTGACTTTTCTTTGAAATTTTGGCTCGTGGACTATTTTTGACAATTTTGAAACTTGGGGGTTAAAGCGCAATTTTGCAAATTTGATATGTTTTCATCCGATTTTGATATTTTTGCATTTAAAACACATAAAACACTGATTTGTGATATTTTGATCATTTTGATGTGTTTCGAGTGTTTTCGATGATTTTGCGCTTTATTTTGTACAAAAAATGATGAGTATTTACACACCATCAATCCCCACATCGAGATATTGCTAGTCCCTAGCAATGATTTGAGAAAACATAATGGATTTTAAACTCTTTACCAAAAGCCATTACTTCGGAGTAGCCAAATGTTTCGATTCAAGTAAGAACCTTGGTACATCGATAACCATGTGATTTTGAGCAAACCACCGCCTTTCAACGGATTTGATTTTGTCTTTACCGTGTTGCACCTTACGGACTAGCCAACTCTTAGATAAATTATCGAATTATCTTTGGTGAGCTGAATACCAATTATGGTTTTTCCATCGCCTTTACCACAAGCCATAATCTTGCGGGCTAGCCAACTCTTCACTTTTTAGGATATGGTGAGTTGAGAACCATACAATTTTGGGCAAATTGCAAGCCATATAAACGGATTTGATATATCTTTACTAAGAGCCGCTTTGCTCTGGATTAGCCAATCCTTTTGTTTTTAGACAAGGCGGATCGATAACCGTATGAGTAAGTGCAAAACACTTACTCCAAAAAAATTTTGGCCAAAACGGGATTTAGGCGGTATAATTACATGATAAAATTCGAGAATCCCCCACACTTAGAAATGAATATTGCCCTCAATATTCAAAGTACCGCGTTATGCCGAAACAAAGAACGTGAAAGGGAAATACTACTGCCATTATTTAGAAAGAAGATTTTTTTTTTTTTTTTTTTTTTTTTTTTATTTTTAACATGGGGCATCACCCCACACTTAGGTGGTAGAAAGGGTAAGAAGTCGAAATATGGGTGAAAACCCATATGGTGTGTGCTAATCTTGTTTTTGATTACCGAGTCGCTAGCTTGACTCGACCCAATTCATTGGTTCATGGGAAGCAAAGTGGAAGAGACAATCACCATCGGACTTTCATTCAAGATGTTTGGACAAACATTTGAAGCACGTGAAAGTTCCACACCGATGAGATATACATAAACCGCTCAAAATGATAAATGGAAATGCCGGGTCAAAGATAGTGTCCTCATTCCCGAAGGAGAAAGGGAACGAAAGTCACACCATATGTGAAGAAAATAAGGAAAATCATGATGATGATCATGACTAACTCCTCATTATCGGCGGGAATTCATGATTTTGATCATGAATCTCATCGATGAGGATAGAATCGCCATCACATGATGGAAGAGATAAGTTAGAATACAGAGGTGGGACAAGTGGTGTGCTCGAGAGCTAGCAATTTCCACCACTCCGTGATGGTCTCTCAGATCGGCCTCGGACATTTCATCGAAAAGAGGATTTACTTTCCCAAAAGTGTAGTCATTATTAAATTCAAAAGAGGATTTGAGAAAATCCCTGAAGTAACCTCGTAAATGTCGAGAGAATCACAAAAGGCAAATCACAATCACTATCGGATATATCCTCGGACTCACTGGGATTGGGACGAAGTTCCCAACATTAGACGATTCCGCTTCCTAATTAGGCCAAGATGCTCATCCTCCATTATGAGAGAGTCTTTGGAAGCAATACTAGGTAAGATAGGTGTGATAGCAATAGACCGAGGAGTTGAGCAATAAGATCGCTCAATTGAGTAACACTCTCCTCGTCGTAATCATAGTATTCCTTCATTTGAATACTATCCTCATCATCATCGTCATCATATCGATTCTTATATTCATCTCGCAAGCTTACACACCATTCTTTTCATTTGCGCTTTTTCGAATGCGTATTTCTTCGAACTTTGAGGAAGATTACACCTCGTAATCATTGAAATTATGTGAAGGCTCTAAGTCCGATGACCGATGGAATCTCGCGGGGGTTGGAAATTGTCAAAACCGGAGAATTGGAATTTTGAAAATTTTGATTCATCGGTTGACATTCAAAAGTCTCATGAGGACCCCATGATTCTCACAACAGAGATAATTGGGAAAATAATTTCACCAAAGTTCGATTGTAACACGGTTCCAAACATAGACAAGCGGGACCCGTGGTGGACAATCAAAACCGTAATGAGAATCATTCCACAATACTGCATGAGTAGGATTCGTAATAATGCGTGGAGGTAGGTAGGAAAAATCGGTGTTTCATTTGAAATGGGATCGGGATTACCGACAAACTTGTCTCCGAAACTCACATTGGTACATCGCCGACAATTTCCACCGTTAAATGGACCTCCACACCAGGAACATGTCAAATACCATGACATAAAGAATTAAACGGATAAGAGGATAAGGAATGGAGAATTAAACGGTTAAAGAAGATAAGGAATGAAGAATTAAACTGGTTTGAGGATAAAGAAATGTAGAATCAAAGGATGCGAGAGGGTAAAGATGGATATTTTTGGATTTTTGAAAAACATTTTGTAAAAACAAAGACTGAAAATCTTTTTGGGTTTTTGAAAAAGAAAATATAGACACATACAGATGGTATAAACAAGGAGTGAATATCCAAATCACTAATCTGCTAAACGTAAGATTATCAAGACAACCTCCGTGCGCGCCAAAATTTGATCACAAGAAACCGCTCAAGTCTAATCACACAAACCGTCACTTGCGAATGACCACCGTAATGCACTTAAAACAGTTCGGACACAAATGCAATGAGGATCCGGGAGTATAGTGTTTCCGGTCGTTATGTCCCAATGAGCTATGCAATGGATTATCAAACGCTTAGTGATCGCGAGATTCGAACGGAAAAGGATTTGGAATATGATTATAACTAAAGGAAAAGCCAACGAATTACAAGGGCTTAAATGCAAATAACGAAATTAAAAGATAAAATCTATTAAATAAACGCTATCACTATTTTTAAAATGATGAAAGTTTAAAACTTAAAACTTACGCTTAATAAAATAACGTAAACGTACAAAATAAAAAGTGAAACTTATACAATATAAATCCTAAAATATGAAAAATACATTTTACAAACCTAATGATATAAGAAAATTTATAGAAAAGAAAATTATTTTATAACTATTTAATTAATTATTATTAATTAAAAACTATTTTTAACTATTAAATAATTACCTAAAATACAAGAAATTAGGAAATAAACCTAGAAAAATAAAATTATGAAATGGAAAATCTAAAATATCAAAATAGAATTTTCAAAACTATTTTTGTATTTTTCGATTATTTTCTATTTTTATGGATTTTAAACTATTAAAAACTAATTAAATTACTAAAAATTACCAAATAAACTATGAAAAATGTGGAAAATCTTTTTATGCTTTTTATATTTATCTAAAACTATTAAAATTGAAAAATTATTTTTGGAACTTTTATGAATTAAATGCAATAAAAGCTATTTAAAAATGATTAAAACTATTTTATTTAAGAAAATACCAAACAAGAACTAAAAATTATGAACATTTCAGGAAATTCTAAAATATTATTCTAAAGATGAGAAAATAGAAAACCAGGGCTTATGTGAAGGAAATGAAAGTCGCTATGTAAAATGGTAGAAATAAGCTATATGAAATAAGCCAATAAGCACTATAAGCTAACAAACTTCTACGGTAAGTAATGCTAAAAATACTCTAAAGAAACCAAATTCAACTACTCCTAACTCCTAATAAGTTGATTACCGAGATTAAGCCAATCGCCAATATTAAGCAAATATGATTACGCTAAGTTTAAGCCATTGCAAACCGCTTATTTGTTAAGCAAAAGGAAAAACAAGAGTGGAATCTCAAGACAACGTAGCGTAGAGTAATTATCCAGAATTACGCTAATGATGACTAGTAATGAGCAAGTTATGATCAAACAAAAAGCTACCAAATGACGTGTCCTCACAAATGTAAACAGGAACTAGGGACCTACTTTGAGCTTATCTAAGAGCTTATCAGAAAAGAAAATGGGCAAAACAGATATAGGGTCTTGAAGACCACCTGGAAAACTACAAAAGTGCCAAATCTAAGACCCTAACTAGCTAAAATGAACACTGAGCATAGGCTGCAAGTTCTGCCAAAAACTGATTTTAGACTACTTTTGACTTTTAAAGAACAGAATAGTATTTTGACTTTTGTGAGATTTAGATGCAAACCTAGGACTGAATTGGATGTAAAATGATGAAAATGATCTTTAGCAAGCTACTTCTACCGATTTAGAACCTACATGTAATGATTACTCTAATCGATTTCCACACATTTGCATACAAGAACAGTTTAAAACAATGTTGATCGAGAGTACAAATGATGATAAGCAAAGATGTGTATGAACTAAACAAACCATAACTAACTTAAAACCACCGATCTAGTGCAAAATTATGACCTCTAGCTCGGTTTAACAAAGCAATCCAAACATCCCTTTAACTTCGATAAGCAATTTTAAATACATAAATTAATGAACTAGATGAAATGACACTTAAAGTGAGTTAGATTATCCTAAATGCCACTTAACTAATGTGTTTGAACAATTGATGAATACAGATTACAACTACAAACACGAATGCAAACTTGAATAAAAGTTGAAATTGAGAATGACACTTACATGTGTCCAATTTGTTTGCTATCCAATACCAAACCAAAAGACCATTATACTAAACCATGTCTAATCCACATCCAAGCTCGCAACACCGTAAACAATGTCTAAACCCAAATCAAGCCCAGTTTGACTTTTGTTGACCCCGAGCCAAAAATGCTTGAAACTGACATGACATGATGAAAAGCTATTAGAAGCTTTAATAAACTAGATTAAGCTTAGAAATAAGCTAAAGAAGATTAAACATAAGAAAATGAAACCGAACCTTTAACAAGAACTTGAATTTTTAAAACTCAAGTGAAAACTTAGTTTGATGATCAAAAGAACAATACAAAGGATGTTTTACTTGAATGAGATACAAATAAGCTTAAATTACATTATTTAAACTAAACTAAAACTTTTTAACTAAAAAACGACATTAGGAAATATTAAAACTAAAATCTACTACTCTTCTTCTCTTCCCTTGCTTTCTTTTATAGTCCAAGACACTTCTCTCCTCTTTCTGACCAAATCCCAGCACTTGTTTGGACCTTAGGATGTCTTAGAGTTGATCACGGCCCTCCATTGGTTTTGACGGGAAAAAGCATTTTAACGATGGGTGTTGAGGTTGAGTGCATTTAATGCATCTAGTAGGTAGGTGAGAGAAGGAGACAAAGTGAGTAGTAGGGTGGACCGTAGGTGGTGGGAGGAGGGGGAGCGAGGTTTGTCGGGAAGACAGTTGTAATAGGGCGGTCTGCTTTGTTTTGAAATGTGGGTTTGGGTTGTCGGGTTGGGTTTGGACCGGTAAATATATTTGGGCCAAGGGTTTTAGTTTGGGCTTGGGTTATAAGATAGGTCCGGATTGGTTTGTAGAAATATTAACATAGGGACCAATTGTGTACAACTTTAATTCCCAGGGACCAAATATGAAAATTATGAAAATGTAATCCAAGGACTAGTGTTGCCAACCTTAAATAGACCAAGGTCTAGTTTGACATTTTTGAAAATTTCCAAGGACTACATTTGACCAATTTTGGATTTTCAGGGACTAAACTGTAATTTTCTCAAAACTTTTAGATTTTCCACCAAAGGACTAAATATGACAATTTGTGATTTTAAAAGACCTTTGGTGACTTTTCTTTGAAATTTTGGCTCGTGGACTATTTTGACAATTTTGAAACTTGGGGTTAAACGCAATTTTGCAAATTTGATATGTTTTTCATCCGATTTTGATATTTTGCATTTAAAACACATAAAACACTGATTTGTGATATTTTGATCATTTTGATGTGTTTCAGTGTTTTCGATGATTTTGTAGTTTATTTTGTACAAAATGATGAGTATTTACACACTCATCAATCCCCACATGAGATATTGCTAGTCCCTAGCAATGATTTGAGAAAACATAATGGATTTTAAACTCTTTACCAAAAGCCATTACTTCGGAGTAGCCAAATGTTTCATTCAAGTAAGAACCTTGGTACACCGATAACCATGTGATTTTGAGCAAACCACCGACTTTCAACGGATTTGATTTTGTCTTTACCGAAGCCGTACCCTTCGGACTAGCCAACTCTTAGATAAATTATTAGAATTATCTTTGGTGAGTGAATACCAATTATGGTTTTTCCACGCCTTTACCACAAGCCATAATCTTGCGGCTAGCCAACTCTTCACTTTTTAGGATATGGTGAGTTGAGAACCATACAATTTTGGGCAAATTGCAAGCCATATAAACGGATTTGATATATCTTTACCAAGAGCCGTTTGCTCTGGATTAGCCAATCCTTTTGTTTTTAGACAAGGCGGATCGATAACTAGATGAGTAAGTGCAAAACACTTACTCCAAAAAATTTTGGCCAAAACGGGATTAGGCGGTATAATTACATGATAAAATTCGAGAGAATCCCCCACACTTAGAAATGAATATTGCCCTCAATATTCAAAGTACCGCGGTTATGCGAAACAAAGAACGGAAAGGAAATATTACGCCATTATTTAGAAAGAAGATTTTTTTTTTTTTTTTTTTTTTTTACATGGGGGCATCACCCCACACTTAGGTGGTAGAAAGGGGTAAGAAGTCGAAATATGGGTGAAAACCCATATGGTGTGTCTCTGTTTTTGATTACCGAGTCGCTAGCTTGACTCGACCCAATTCATTGGTTCATGGGAAGCAAAGTGGAAGAGACAATCACCATCGGACTTTCATTCAAGATGTTTGGAAAAACATTTGAAGCACGCGAAAGTTCCACACCGATGAGATATACATAAAACCGCTCAAAATGATAAATGGAAATGCGGGGTCAAGATAGTGTCCTCATTCCCAAGGAGAAAAGGGAACGAGAAGTCACACCATATGTGAAGAAAATAAGGAAAATCATGATGATGATCATGACTAACTCCTCATTATCGTAAGGGAATTCATGATTTTTGGATCATGAATCTCATCGATGAGGATAGAATCGCCATCACATGATGGAAGAGATAAGTTAGAATACGAGGTGGGACAAGTGGTGTGCTCGAGAGCTAGCAATTTCCACCACTTCCGTGATGGTCTCAGATCGGCCTCGGACATTTCATCGAAGAGGATTTACTTTCCCAAAAGTGTAGTCATTATTAAATTCAAAAGAGGATTTGAGAAAATCCTGGAAGTAACCTCGTAAATGTCGAGAGAATCACAAAAAGGCAAATCACAATCACTATCGGATATATCCTTAGACTCACTTGGGATTGGGACGAAGTTCTCAACATTAGACGATTCCGTTTCCGGAATTGTGCCAAGATGCTCATCCTCCATTATGAGAGAGTCTTTGGAAGCAATACTAGGTAAGATAGGTGTGATAGCAATAGACTGAGGGAGTTGAGCAATAAGATCGTTCAATTGAGTAACACTCTCCTCGTCGTAATCATAGTATTCCTTCATTTGAATACTATCCTCATCATCATCGCCATCATATCGATTCTTATATTCATCTCGTGAAGCTTACACACCATTCTTTTCATTTGCGCTTTCTTTCAATGCGTATTTCTTCGTAACTTTGAGGAAGATTACACCCTCGTAATCATTGAAATGATGTGAAGGCTCGGAAGTCCGATGGTGATGGAATCTTGTGGGGTTGGAAATTGTCAAACCGGGAGAATTGGAATTTTGAAAATTTTGATTCATCGGTTGACATTCAAAAGTCTCATGAGGACCCCGCAATTCTCACAACAGAGATAATTGGGAAAATAACTTTCACCAAAGTTCGATTGTAACACGGTTCGGCTCATAGACAAGCGGGACCCGTGGTGGACAATCAAAACCGTAATGAGAATCATTCCCACAATACTGCATGAGTAGGATTCGTAATGGGTGTGGAGGTAGGTAGGAAAAATCGGTGTTTCATTTGAAATGGGATCGGGATTACCGGCGAACTTGTCTCCGAAACTCACATTGGTACATCGCCGACAATTTCCACCGTTAAATGGACCTCCACACCAGGAACATGTCAAATACCATGACATAAAGAATTAAACGGATAAGAGGATAAGGAATGGAGAATTAAACGGTTAAAGAACATAAGGAATGAAGAATTAAACTGGTTTGAGGATAAAGAAATGTAGAATCAAAGGATGCGAGAGGGTAAAGATGGATATTTTGGATTTTGAAAACATTTTGTAAAAACAAAGACCAAAATCTTTTGGGTTTTGAAAAGAAAATATAGACACATATGATGGTATAAACAAGGAGTGAATATCCAAATCACTAATCTGATAAGCGAAGATTATCAAGACTGACTCCGGCGTGGCGCCAAAAATTTGATCTGCAAAAACCGCCAAGTCTAATCACACAAACCGGTCACTGCGAATGACCAGCCGTAATAGACTTAAACAGTTCGAACACAAATGCAATGAGGATCTGGGGAGTATAGTGTTTCCGGTCGTTATGTCCCAAATGAGCTATGCAATGGATTATCAAACGTTTAGTGATCGCGAGATTTGAACGGAAAAGGATTTGGAATATGATTATAACTACGGGAAAAGCCAACGAATTACAAGGGCTTAAATGCAAATAAAAGGAAATTAAAAAGATAAAATCTATTAAATAAACGCTATCACTATTTTTAAAATGATGAAAGTTTAAAACTTAAAACTTACGTTTTAATAAAAATAACGTAAACGTACAAAATAAAAAGTGAAACTTATACAATATAAATCCTAAAAATATGAAAAATACATTTTTACAAACCTAATGATATAATAAAATTTATAGAAAAAGAAAATTATTTTTATAACTATTTAATTAATTATTATTAATTAAAAACTATTTTTAACTATTAAATAATTACCTAAAATACAAGAAATTAGGAAATAAAGCTAGAAAAATAAAATTATGAAATGGAAAAATCTAAAATATCAAAATAGAATTTTCAAAACTATTTTTGTATTTTTCTGATTATTTTTCTATTTTTTATGGATTTTAAACTATTAAAAACTAATTAAATTACTAAAAATTACCAAATAAACTATGAAAAATGTGGAAAAATCTTTTTTATGCTTTTTATATTTATCTAAAACTATTAAAATTGAAAAATTATTTTTTGGAACTTTTTATGAATTAAATGCAATAAAAGCTATTTAAAAAATGATTAAAAACTATTTTATTTAAGAAAAATACCAAACAGTAACTAAAAATTATGAAAATTTTAGGGAAATTCTAAAATATTATTCTAAAGATGAGAAAAATAGAAAAACCAGGGCTTATGTGAAGGAAATGAAAGCTGCTATGTAAAATGGTAGAAATAAGCTATATGAAATAAGCCAATAAGCACTATAAGCTAACAAACTTCTACAGCAGGTAAGTAATGCTAAAAATACTCTAAAGAAACCAAATTCAACTACTCCTAACTCCTAATAAGTCGATTACGAGAGATTAAGCCAGCGCCAATATTAAGCAAATATGATTACGCTCTAAGTTTAAGCCATTGCAAACCTGCTTATTTGTTAAGCTAAAGGAAAACAAGAGTGGGAATCTCAAGACAACCTAGCAGAGAGTAATTATCCAGAATTACAGCTAATGATGACTAGTAATGAGCAAGTTATGATCAAAACAAAAAGCTACCAAATGACAGGTGCCTGCTGAAACAGAACCAGTGAACTAGGGACCTACTTTGAGCTTATCTAAGAGCTTATCAGAAAAGAAAATGGGCAAAACAGATATAGGGTCTTGAAGACCACCTGGAAAACTACAAAAGTGCCAAATCTAAGACCCTAACTAGCTAAAATGAACACTGAGCATAGGCTGCAAGTTCTGCCAAAAACTGATTTTAGACTACTTTTGACTTTTAAAGAACAGAATAGTATTTTGACTTTTGTGAGATTTAGATGCAAACCTAGGACTGAATTGGATGTAAAATGATGAAAATGATCTTTAGCAAGCTACTTCTACTGATTTAGAACCTACATGTAATGATTACTCTAACTGATTTCCACACATTTGCATACAAGAACAGATTTAAAACAATGTTGACTGAGAGTACAAATGACAGATAAGCAAAGACAGGTATGAACTAAACAAACCATAACTAACTTAAAACCACTGATCTAGTGCAAAATTATGACCTCTAGCTCAGTTTAACAAAGCAATCCAAACATCCCTTTTAACTGCTGATAAGCAATTTTAAATACATAAATTAATGAACTAGATGAAACAGACACTTAAAGTGAGTTAGATTATCCTAAATGCCACTTAACTAACAGGTTTGAACAATTGATGAATACAGATTACAACTACAAACACAGAATGCAAACTTGAATAAAAGTTGAAATTGAGAATGACACTTACATGTGTCCAATTTGTTTGCTATCCAATACCAAACCAAAAGACCATTATACTAAACCATGTCTAATCCACATCCAAGCCTGCAACACCAGAAACAATGTCTAAACCCAAATCAAGCCCAGTTTGACTTTTGTTGACCCTGAGCCAAAAATGCTTGAAACTGACATGATAGCTTATGAAAAGCTATTAGAAGCTTTAATAAACTAGATTAAGCTTAGAAATAAGCTAAAAGAAGATTAAACATAAGAAAATGAAACTGAACCTTTAACAAGAACTTGAATTTTAAAACTCAAGTGAAAACTTAGTTTGATGATCAAAAGAACAATACAAAGATGTTTTACTTGAATGAGATACAAATAAGCTTAAATTGCATTATTTGAACTAAACTAAAACTTTTTAACTAAAAAAACGACATTAAGAAATATTAAAACTAAAATCTACTACTCTTCTTCTCTTCCCTTGCTTTCTTTTATAGTCCAAGACACTTCTCTCCTCTTTCTGACCAAATCCCAGCACTTGTTTGGACCTTAGGATGTCTTAGAGTTGATCACGGCCCTCCATTGGTTTTGGCGGGAAAAAGCATTTTAACAGTGGGTGTTGAGGTTGAGTGCATTTAATGCATCTAGTAGGTAGGTGAGGAGAAGGGAGACAAAGTGAGGTAGTAGGGGTGGACTGGTAGGTGGCTGGAGGAGGGGGGAGCAGACAGGTTTGTCGGGGAAGACAGGCTAATAGGGGGCGGGTCTGTTTTGTTTTTGAAATGTGGGTTTGGGTTGTCGGGTTGGGTTTGGACCGGGTAAATATATTTGGGCCAAGGGTTTTTAGTTTGGGCTTGGGTTATAAGATAGGGTCCAGATTGGTTTGTAGAAATATTAACATAGGGACCAATTGTGTACAACTTTAATTCCCAGGGACCAAATATGAAAATTATGAAAATGTAATCCAAGGACTAGTGTTGCCAACCTTAAATAGACCAAGGTCTAGTTTGACATTTTTGAAAATTTCCAAGGACTACATTTGACCAATTTTGGATTTTCGTGGACTAAACTGTAATTTTCTCAAAACTTTTAGATTTTCCACCAAAGGACTAAATATGACAATTTGTGATTTTAAAAGACCTTTGGTGACTTTTCTTATGAAATTTTGGCTCGTGGACTATTTTGACAATTTTTGAAACTTGGGGTTAAACCGCAATTTTGCAAATTTGATATGTTTTTCATCGATTTTGATATTTTGCATTTAAAACACATAAAACACTGATTTGTGATATTTTGATCATTTTGATGTGTTTCTGAGTGTTTTCAGATGATTTTGCAGTTTATTTTGTACAAAAATGATGAGTATTTACACACTCATCAATTCATGGTCATGATTTTGTGTTCATAAGTTGTTAAAATTACTCAAATCAGTCTTAGTTCACCTTATAACAACATATTCAGTGATTAAAATCAGCTTAAAGTTCATATAAGTCAATTTAACTAGTTTTTATAAAAGTCAAAATTTTCTTAAGTGCAGTTTTTGAATAATCTTGCCAATTTTCTTGTGGTCTTACTGTTAGGATCTAGAATTTGTGCTTTTTGGATACTAAAGTTCAGTTGCTAAACTTAATTAGAAAAATACTAGTTCACTTCTATTTAGCTTATTAAGAGCTTATTTTCCAGCTTCTTTAGAGTACCTGTTTCAAAAAGTGCCCTGTGCACCAGTTTTACAAGCTCAATCATAAGCTCGCACAGAGCTTATTTGTTGGTCAAATCCTGTGATTATTGGTTCTTTGAGTAGCCAACCAAGCCATCTTGAAGTTCCAAGCTTAAGTTTTCATTTTGAAGCTTGTTTGCTAGTAATCGCAAGTGGCCTTTTGTTCATCCATTTTCAAGATAGAATAAGTGCTTATTGCTTATTTCTAGCTTATTAGTGTGCTTATCTGTGTAATTTAGCTTTATATAAGTAGCATTAGCCTATTTGTAGCTTATTTAACTTTTGTTTTCAGTTTACAAGTTTGTTTGAGCTTATTTCACCAAAATAAGCTCATAAGCATATCTGTTAAGCTCATAAGCTTGTCAAATAGCTTATTTTTTATTTGTAAAATTTTTGTGTTTATTAAAGTTTCATATTTTAAGTAGTTAAGCAGTTTTCAAAAAGAAAAACCAAAAAAACATCAATTTAAAAATAGTGATAGCGTTTATTTAATAGTTTTTAGCTTTTTTTGATTTTTCTTTTCATCTTATTAATAAGCAAATCTAGTTTTTATATTTTTCTTAGTTTTCTGTCACCTTAAGTTATTTTTAGAAAAAGTTTCATAATTTTCCTAATCTGCTTAGTATTTATTATAATTTTAAATAGTTAAAAGTATTAAATAATTAGTAATAAATAATTAAAAAGCATAAAAAATATCTTTTCAGATTTAAAATTAGTTTTATCATATTTTAGATTTTCCAAGTTAAAATTTTATTTTCCAGGGTTATTTTATATTTTCTAGTATTTAAGTGTATTTTAAATAATAATTAATTAGTAATAAATAGATAAAAAGTGTAAAAATATATTTTAGTTTTAAAATTAGTTTTATAATATTTTAGATTTTCTCAATCATAATTTTATTTTTCTAGCCTTATTTTGTATTTTCTTCTATTTTAGGTTATTTATAAATAGTTTAAAATAGTTTTAATTAATAATAATTAAATAAATAGTTATAAAAATAATTTTCCTTTTCTAATAATTTTCTTTTATTTTAGGATTTCAAAATGTCATTTTCATATTTTAGGTCTTTTATTTCTTAGATCTCATCTTTACTTTTGTACGCTTACGTAGTTTTTAAACGACGCTTTACGTTGTTATATATGATTGTTGTGCTTTCCAATTCTGCTTCCAATACATTCCTATCATCAAGAGTGTAATTTCCAATCCAAATCTTTGCCGATCACTATCCTTAGTGATCATTCTATCATCTGAACAAATGTTTACACACCATCGAGTCTCCTGGGACTTAACGACCGGAATTCATTATATTCTCGATCTTCATTGTATTGGTTTCGGCGGTTTAAGTTTATTACGGTTAGCCATTCACAAGTGGCTAGCTTGTGTGATTAAGCTTGACGGTTCGCACCAATCAAATTTTAAGGCGCCACCGGGGAGGCTTTAGCGTGTGTTAAACCTTTTTCGCACCCATTCTTGCACATATACCATCTTTTGTAAAAGTTTTTGTAAAGATATAAAATCTCAAAAAAGTTCATTAGCACTTTTCCTAAAGTGTTAACAAACCCAAAAAAAAATAAATAAAACAACAAAACAATCGTAGCGTTTTCTATCTTGTATTTTCTTTAAGGTGATTCTTAAAGAGATACGATTTGGTTAAACGAGACGATACCAAAATATTGTCCAAAAGTTTTAAACCCTTTGCACAAATCTATACCTACGTCTTTTCAAGTGGTACTTAATATATACATAAAATCAACCACCGCAAATCAAGGCAAGACACCTACTAACGGGGTGTGACCATAATAAGTTCCCGAACAATGATCTAAAACTTGCCTTTGTGTCCTTGTGATTTGGTGTACCTTTTTCAAAGAAGCCATTTCATTTGTGATTATTGGTTAAAGTTCACTTGTCGTTTGCCTCACATTTGTTTTGAAACGATTTTTATACTTAGTGCATGCGCACTGTTCTTCCAGCCTTCTACAAGTCCACTTTCGAGCTTGCAAATATTCCTCGTGACGTGAGGACGTTCGCTCCTTCACCGTGATCGAGGAACGCCTACCACCACCACCCCACGAAATGGCGAAGATAAGCTAATGAATGAGCTTCTCAAGCACCCATCGAGGGTTACGGAGATGCCATTGTTGTCCCAACCATTGTGGTGATACCTTTGAGCTCAAAACCGGGTTGCTTAATTTAGTAACCCAATGCCAATTCTATGGTTTTGAGCGGATGATCCTCATGCACACATTCGATGGTTTAACAAGATTGCATCTACCATCAAATACAAGAATGTCCCACATGAAGCCATTAAGCTTCTTCGTTCCCATTTTCTCTGAGGACAAGCCCGAATTGGCTTGAGAAACAACCCCTCATTCCATTGAGACATGGGAAGATCTAGTCACCAAGTTTGTTAACGAGTTCTATCCTCCATCCCGAACTACAAGTCTTAAGAATGAGATAATGAAATTTTGTCGAGATTTGATGAATCATTCGGGAGGCATGGATCGTTACAAAGAATTGCTTCATGAAGTGTCCGCATCATGGTTTTACCGAATTAATGCAAATGGATACTTTCTATAATGGTCTCAACCGGACTAATCAAGATTCTTTGAATGCCTCCGCGGAGGTAATTTCTGAGCAAGACCACCAAAGAGGCCTTGCAAATCATTGAGAACAAGTCTCGTGTCCGTCCTTTCCGAGCAAAGACATATCGCCTCATCTGGACCTTCTTCTTCTCTCCCGTGAGTACATCTAGCACCGATGCTAAGATTTACAAACTCACGAGATATTGTTCGAGCTTTGGTTCTTGCTAACCAAAGAAAGTCACCTTCACACGACACCATCACATGGTGAAGTGAAGAAGGTCGAGAGTTGTGTTACTTGTGGTGGTCCTCATGCATACTACAACCTGATCGCCACGATGGTAGTCCATTTGAAGCAAATGCTATAGCCGGTACTTCACATCGTGAGGTAATCTATACCGTCCTCGAAATGAACCACACTACCGTGCTAACACTAATCGAGACACCACCGGTTTTAACCAAAATCATAACATGCAAAACCGAATCGAACCAACCTAGAATGAACCAAGGTTATCAAAACCAAGGTAATTTCTATCCGCACCAAATCAAGGTTTCCAACATCAAGGGAACCTTAATCAAAACAATTTCAATCGAGGGAATCAATTTCATGGGAATATGAATCCTAATCAAGGAAATTTTCAAAACCAAGGCCCTAATCCTAACATTAGAGGCCGAATTTTCCTAATCCACCTCCGCCATTGTTCCAACTCGACCATCATCCGATGAGTTGTTGAAGCAATTCATGAAATCCCAAGATGAAATGAACAGGTTGTTGGTCACCATATTGTTGATCTTAAGAAGTCTTTAAATGATCAACCCTGGCTCGGAAAACTTCCGAGCAACACGATCGCTAACCCGAGGGGCGATGCAAAGGCGATCACGACCGAAGTGGTGTTTCATATGATGGACCCGCTATTCCTACTACCTCTTCTTCTTCTTCTCCCAAAGGTAGTGGAAAGTGAACCTAAGACACAATGGACCTTTGACTCCAATGCCTCCTCCACTAGGATAAATGAGTCAAGTTACCAAGGATACAACGGACAAGGTGCATTATTCAAGCCCACGGTACCGCACGTCCCACCTTCTGTAGTCCAACCTCAAGTTGTCCGAAACCCAAGTCAAATCCAGAGTTGTTTTGAACCTCCAGTAGCTCCGCTGAAAACCGAATCCAAATCTTCTATTCCTTACCCATCACATTTGAATGAGCAAAGCTCCGCAAAAAGCTACCATCAAATGGACAAATTTTTCCAAATTTTCCAAGAGTTACATTTTGACATAAGCTTTATGGATGCTATCATGCCGATGCCCAAATTTGCATCAACTCTCAAACACATGTTAAACAATAAGGAAAAGTCGTTTGAAATGGCTAAACTCCTCTCGAACGAGAACCGCCAAGAAGCTTATCTTGAAGAAGCTTCGAAAAGCTTGGAGATCCCGGGAAATTTCTCTTACCTTGTGTATTTCAGAATGGTTGAATGCTTTGCCTAGCGATCTAGGTGCAAGCATAACCGATGCCTTATTCAAGATGGAAGAAACTTTCTCTTCGTAACTCACTCCTACATGCATGACTCTCGAGCTTGCGATCGTTCCATATCCCGTCCTCTTGGCATTGCCGAGGATGTATTTGTGAAAGTAGGAAAGTTCCATTTTCCACCGACTTCGTGGTTGTTGATTTTGATGCCGATCATCGGGTTCCTCTCATTGTTGGTCGAGGATTCCCGAGAACGGGCCGTGCTCTCATTGATGTATTTGAGCAAGAAATCACATTACGTGTTGGTAATGAAGTCGCCACCTTTAACCTTGATCAAACTTGAGGTACTCCGCAAACTATGATTCCGAGTCGGTTAACCGAATAGATATCATTGATGTTGTTTCAAGAGTATTCTCAAGAAGTTCTTGGTTATTCTCATAATTACGTGAGTGGGATCCCACCACATCTTCTCAACCTATCATAGCCAATTCTACTCCTTCTATCACTCCTTTTGAGGGAAGAGACTTCATCTTGGAAGAGATTGAAGCATACTTGGCTAGTGATTCTGTTCCATGGGAAATTGATCATGCTCCAATTGACATTGAGGGGGACATACTTCTCATTGAGAAGTTGCTTAATGATGATCCATCATCAACCCCTCACACTAGTGATTCAATTCCTGATAAGATTAATCAAGATGAGATTAATCTGGAGGGAGATATTCTTCTTGAGAAGTTGTTAAATCAGGACATTTCTCCTCCTCTCCCTCCCGTCGAACTTCATAACAAGGAAGTCAAGTCAGTTGAGAAAACTAAAGAATTTCCTGAAGTCGAACTTAAGGACTTACCGCCTCATCTCGAGTATGCATTTCTTGAGGGTGATGATAAATTACCCGTCATTATTGCTCGAGATTTGAGTAAAGATGAAAAAGCTGCTCTCATAAAGGTCTTGAAGTCACACAAGCAAGCAATTGCTTGGAAACTCTCCGACATTAAGGGTATCAACCCTGAGTTTTGTACTCATAAAATCTTGATGGAGGATGATTTCAAACCGCAGCTCAACATCGAGAAGAGTGAATCCAAAAATCCATGATGTTATCAAACAAGAGGTTATCAAACTTGATGCAAGATTGATTTACCCAATCTCGCATAGTCCTTGGGTTAGCCCAATTCATTGTGTTCAAAAAGGGTGGCATTATCGTTGTCACAATGAAGATAACGAGTTAATTCCAACTCGATTGGTTACGGGATGGCGTGTGTGTATTGACTATCGTAAGTTAAATGACGCTACCCGTAAAGACCATTTTCATCTACCCTTCGTGGACCAAATGCTTGAGAGATTAGCAGGGAATGAATACTATTGTTTCCTTGATGGTTTCTCGGGTTACTTTCAGATCCCCATTGATCCACAGGATCAAGAGAAGACCACATTCACCTACCCATACGGAACTTTTGCCTACAAACGTATGCCTTTTGGCTTATGTAATGCTCCTGGCACGTTCCAACGATGTATGATGGTCATATTCCACGACATGATCGGGGAAACAATGGAGGTGTTTATGGATGACTTCTCGGTCATTGGGGATTCATTTCAAATGTGTCTCCCATTTAGAAAAATGCTTCAAAGGTGTGAAGACACCAATCTTTGTCTAAATTGGGAGAAGAGCCACTTTATGGTCAAAGAAGGCATAGTCCTTGGCCATAAAATTTCCAAAATGGGATTGAGGTCGATAGAGCAAAAGTCGATGTTATTGCTAAACTACCTCATCCTACTACCGTCAAAGGTATTAGGAGTTTTTAGGTCATGCCGGTTTCTATCGCAGATTCATACAAGATTTTTCTAAAATCGCCCGCCTATGACCCATCTTCTCGAAAAGATGCTCCTTTATCTTCTCACTGAGTGCATCGAAGCTTTTGAAACATTGAAGAAAAAGCTATCGAGGCACCCATTCTCGTTGCTCCCGATCGACTTGCCTTTGAGCTCATGTGCGATGCTAGTGATTTTGCTATCGGTGCGGTCTTAGGGCAACGTAGAGCTAAGCATTTTCACCCTATCCACTACGCAAGTAAAACTATGACCGAAGCTCAAACTCATTACACCACCACGTAAAAAGAGCTATTAGTCGTGGTGTATGCATTTGAGAAGTTTCGCCATACCTTATCTTGACCAAATCGTGGTGTATACGGATCACTCGGCTCTCAAATATCTCTTTGCAAAACAAGATGCAAAGCCGAGATTGCTCGTTGGATTCTCCTCCCGCAAGAATTTGATATCATCATACGTGATAAAAAGGAGCCGAGAATCTAGTCTGCGATCATCTGTCTGCATTAGAAAACCCTCACCAAGATGTTTTAGAGAAAAGGAAATAAATGAAACATTTCCTCGAGACACTCAATGCGGTTTCTTTTCGTGGAAATTCTACCACCCCATGGTTTGTCGACTTCGCAAATTACCATGTGGGTAACTTCATAGTGAAAGGATGTCGACCCAACGAAGAACAAATTCTTCAAAGATGTTAAACATTACTGGGACGACCCCTACTTATTCAAAATCTGTGCGGATCAAGTCATCCGACGGTGTGTTTATGGACAAGAAGCTCTTGACATTCTAAAAGCTTGCCATCTGGACCCATCGGGGCCATCATAGTCCAAACTACACCGCCAAAAGGTGTTTGATTCCGGTTTTATTGGCCCACAATCTATAAGGATGCCCACGAATTTGTCAAAACCTCGTGACGCTTGTCAACGTCACGGAAATATATCTCAAAGAAATGAAATGCCGCAAAATGCCATTCAAGTGTGTGAGATATTTGACATCCGGGTATTGACTTTATGGGGCCATTTCCATCTTCTCGAGGAAACAAATACATACTCGTGGTCGTTGACTATTTGTCAAAATGGGTTGAAGCGAAAGCTTTACCTACCAATGATGCCCGGTAGTTGTGAAATTTTGAAATCCTTTTGCCGTGTTTGGAACTCGAGAGCATAAATCGGTGATCGTGGTACATTTCGCAATGACCAATTTGATCGTGTCATGCAAAGTATGGTGTTACCCACCGTCTCTCTATCGCATACCACCCCAAACAAGTGGGCGGTGGAAGTTTCCAACCGTGGTATTAAAAGGATTCTTGAAAGGACAAGAGGCGAAAATCGTGCATCCCGGTCGGATAAACTGGATGACGCACTCTGGGCCTTCCGTCTGACTTACAAAACACCCATAGGGTGTACTCCATACAAGCTAGTGTACGGAAAGGCATGTCATCTTCCGATTGAGCTAGAGCACAAGGCATACCGGGCCTTGAAACATGCAAATTTCGATATTCGAGACGGTGGTGATCACGTAAAAGTTCAAATGAATGAATTAAATGAACTCCGTGATCAAGCATACGAGAACTCTTTGATCTACAAACAAAGACAAAGAAGATTCATGACTCTAAAATCAAGAACCGCGTTTTCAACGTTGGTGATCGAGTCCTTCTTTTCAATTCAAGATTGAAGATTTTCTCGAAAGCTCAAGTCCCGTTGGTCTCGTCCATTTACTATCGCTAAGGTTTATCCTTATGGTACCATTGAGTTATCTCAACCTCGATGGTCCTAATTTTAAAGTGAATGGTCATCGATTAAAGCATTACTTTGAGAGGACATCCCATCCATGGTTGTCCGGATCTACAAACTTTCCCCATGAACCAATGAATGCGGGATCGAGTCAAGCTAGTGACTCGGAATCAAAAACAATAGCACACACCATATGGGTTTTCACCCATATTTCGCCTTCTTTCTCTATTCTACCACCCTAGTGTGGGGAGTTTCCCACACTATTGTATATACGTTTTCAAAAAAAAAAAAAAAAAAAAATCTCTTTCAAATAATGGCCGTAGTATTTCCTTTTACGCTCGGTTTCGGGATAACCACCGGTATTTTGAATATTGAGGAAATATTCATTTCTAAGTGTGGGGTGGGGAATTCTCATGAATTTTATCATGTATTATCCACCCAATTCCCGTTTTGGCCAAAATTTTTTTTGAGTAAGTGTTTTCACTTACTCAAGATATGGTAATCATCCGCCATGTCTAAAAACAAAAGGATTGGCTAATCCAGAGCAAACGGCTCTTGGTAAAGATTTCTCAAATCGCTTATGGCTTGCAATTTCCCAAAATTGTATGGTATTCAACTCACCATATCCTAAAAAGTGAAGAGTTGGCTAGCCCGCAAGTTTATGGCTCGTGGTAAAGGCGTGGAAAACCATAATTGGTAATCACTCACCAAAGATAATTCGATAATTTATCTAAGAGTTGGCTAGTCCAGAGCAAACGGCTTCGTAAAGACAAATCAAATCCGCTTACGACTTATGATTTGCTCAAAATCATTTGGTTATCATTGTACCAAGGTTCTTACTTGAATCGAAACAATTGGCTACTCCGTAGTGATGGCTTTTGGTAAAGAGTTTTAAAATCTATTAAATTTCAAATCATTGCTAGGGACTAGCAATATCTTAGTAATGGGGATTGATGAGTGTCTAAATACTCATCATTTTTTGTACAATCTAAACCGCAAAATCATCCGAAAACACTCAAAATGCATCAAAATGATGAAAATATCACAAATCGAGTTTTATGTGTTTTAAATGCAAAAATATCAAAATCGATGAAAATGTATCAAGTTTGCAAAATTGGCGCTTTAGTCCCCAAGTTTTAAAAGTTGTCAAATCTAGTCCCCGAATCCAAAATGTGGAATTTTATCATTCAAGGTCCTTGAAATATTCTAAGTTGTTAAAAATGGTCCTTGAATGATTCTTTGGTCAAATGGCAGAAAAGGTCCCTCATCTTTGAAAATTGGCAAATTTAGTCCTTGGATATTTTAAAATGGAAAAATGATCAAATTTTATCCTTGTACTATCAAAGTTTGTCAAGTTTGGTTCTTTTGATATCTTTGGAAAAGGGTCAAGTTCAGTCCTCAAAGTTTGGTGAAATTACATTTTTAGTCCTAGTATACTTGCTAAACCAAACGGACCCCCCTTTGTATTTTGAGCCCAACCAAAACAAATAGAACCCCTACCAACTTGACCCCTTGAACCATGACCTTCCCCCATTGTGAACCCCCCGTTAGTATTAATACCCCGGTCAAACAAGTTAAACGCGCCAAAAAAACCCACTCACTGTTCATCCTCCTCACAAACGCTGTAAAACCAATACCAGAGCTGGTATTTCATCTTTTTCAAAATTCCACTTGCTCATATCCATCCCCTCACCTTACCTTGTCCCCCTCCACCTCCACATCTTCCAAAAGCCATTAATATCAAAAACCTGCTCGAAAGAATTTTGGCGCCAAAACTACACTTGTATGGTTATGATGATTTGAGCCAATCCAATGGCTCAGATGAGGTGGGATACATTCAGAGGTCATCAAGGAGTTCAAAAAGTCTATAAAAGAAGGAAGAGAAAGAATGTATCAATCTATCTAGAGTATTTTAGTTTTATGTATGTCGTTTTAAGTACTTTTCAATTTCCAGTGTATTTTAAAGCTTTCAAGAGTTTTGTTAAGTTATCTCGATAATAACAATCTATTTTCGCTTTCAATTTCAAGTTTTAAGTTGCAAATTAGGTTTATGCGCTTTCACTTCCAAAATCTCATATGCTCTAATGTTGTTGTTGGTTGTTTGTATGGACTGAAAAAGATCACATAAGCTCCTAGAAAGCTTCTTCAAGCTTTTAGTAACATTAAAAACCAGTTTAGAATCAAAAACAGAAAAATCACAAAAATACTCATAAATAGTTGAAAATTCAGAAATCCCATGGAAATGGTGTTCACAGCTGGAGCAAGGTGAATTTTGGATGGCCTTGGGTTAGTGGCTTAGTGGTAAGCCTATAGGAGTGGTCTTGTGATCCTTGTTCTTAGTTTTTAGCCAAATCCATCTTGTAAGTTTTTTTTTATCATTTTGGCATTTAACTGTTTAAGGTAATTAGTAGCTTGAATTTCTGTTTCTTTATGTTCATTAATTATAGTTAAGTGTATTTAAGCATTAAAATCAGTTGGTTGTTCTTTTAAATTTGTAGTTTATAAAAATCTCATTTGGATAGTCAAATTAGTATAATCATCATTCTTGTGTTTCATGTTGTTAATGCAGTTGGTTCATGTTTATTTAGTTTTCTTTAATGATATTATAAGGTCTGTAATTAGTCTCATGGTTTTAAAGTGTGTTTAGATTTGAAAATCATCAAAACAGTTTTAGAAAGTGTTGTTTGGTTCAACTTGTTCAACTGTGTTAGAGGTTGATTAAGTTTGTACTTGTTGTTGTCTTGAGTCACACTTGGTCATAATAGTCAGAGCAAACAAGAAAAACCAGTGCTCATAAGTTTAAAAGTCAAAATAGCATTTGATCCTATCTTGTGCACTAACTGTTGGATTTTAATGATTCATGGTCATGATTTTGTGTTCATAAGTTGTTAAAATTACTCAAATCAGTCTTAGTTCACCTTATAACAACATATTCAGTGATTAAAATCAGCTTAAAGTTCATATAAGTCAACTTAACTAGTTTTATAAAAGTCAAAATTTTCTTAAGTGCAGTTTTTGAATAAACTTGCCAATTTTCTTGTGGTCTTACTGTTAGGATCTAGAATTTGTGCTTTTTGGATACTAAAGTTCAGTTGCTAAACTTAATTAGAAAAATACTAGTTCACTTCTATTTAGCTTATTAAGAGCTTATTTTCCACTTCTTTAGAGTACTGTTTCAAAAGTGCCACAGTGCACCGCTTTTAAGCTCAATCATAAGCTCGCATAGAGCTTATTTATTGGTCAAATCCTGTGATTATTGGTTCTTTGAGTAGCCAACCAAGCCATCTTGAAGTTCCAAGCTTAAGTTTTCATTTTGAAGCTTGTTTGCTAGGTATGCAGTGGCCTTTTGTTCATCCATTTTTCAAGATAGCATAAGTGCTTATTGCTTATTTCTAGCTTATTAGTGTGCTTATCTGTAATTTAGCTTTATATAAGTAGCATTAGCCTATATGTAGCTTATTTAACTTTTGTTTTCGGTTTACAAGTTTGTTTGAGCTTATTTCACCAAAATAAGCTCATAAGCATATCTCATAAGCTCATAAGCTTGTCAAATAGCTTATTTTTTATTTGTAAAATTTTTGTATTTATTAAAGTTTCATATTTTAAGTAGTTAAGCAGTTTTCAAAAGAAAACCAGAAAACATCAATTTAAAAATAGTGATAGCGTTTATTTAATAGTTTTAGCTTTTTGATTTTCTTTTCATCTTATTAATAAGCAAATCTAGTTTTTATATTTTTCTTAGTTTTCTGTCACCTTAAGTTATTTTTAGAAAAGTTTCATAATTTTCCTAATCTGTTTAGTATTTATTATAATTTTAAATAGTTAAAAGTATTAAATAATTAGTAATAAATAATTAAAAAGCATAAAAATATCTTTTCAGTTTTAAAATTAGTTTTATCATATTTTAGATTTTTCCAAGTTAAAATTTTATTTTCCAGGTAATTTTATATTTTCTAGTATTTAAGTGTATTTTAAATAATAATTAATTAGTAATAAATAGATAAAAGTGTAAAAAATATATTTTTAGTTTTAAAATTAGTTTTATAATATTTTAGATTTTCTCAATCATAATTTTATTTTTCTAGCCTTATTTTGTATTTTCTTCTATTTTAGGTTATTTATAAATAGTTTAAAATATTTTTAATTAATAATAATTAAATAAATAGTTATAAAATAATTTTCCTTTTCTAATAATTTTCTTTTATTTTAGGATTTCAAAATGTCATTTCATATTTTTAGGTCTTTTATTTCTTAGATCTCATCTTTACTTTTGTACGCTTACGTAGTTTTTAAACGTCGTTTACGCTTGTTATATATGATTGTTGTGCTTTCCAATTGCTTTCCAATACATTCCAATCAATCAAGAGTGTAATTTCCAATCCAAATCTTTCTGATCACTATCCTTAGTGATCATTCTATCATCTGAACAAATGTTTACACACCATCGAGTCTCAGGTGGGACTTAACGACAGGGAATTCATTATATTCTCGATCTTCATTGTATTGGTTTACGGCGCTTTAAGTTTATTACGGTTAGCCATTCACAAGTGGCTAGCTTGTGTGATTAAGCTTGACGGTTCGCACCCAATCGAGTTCACTTTCCACTACCTTCGGAGAGAAGAAGAGGTAGTAGAATAGCGGGTCCATTGTATGAAACACCACTTCGGTTGTGATCGCTTTGCATCTTCCCTCGGGTTAGCGATCGTGTTGCTCGGAAGTTTTCCGAGCCCGAGGGTTGATCATTTAAAGACTTCTTGAGATCGTAATCGACCGACCAACAACTGCTCATTTCATCTTGGATTTCATGAATTGCTTCAATAACTCATCGATGATGGTACCGGAGGATGTGGAGGAAAATTTTGAGGTCGGATGTTTTGATTATGACCTTGTTGTTGAAAATTCCCTTGATTAGGATTCATATTCCCATGAAATTGATTCCTCGATTGAAATTGTTTTGATTAAGGTTTCCTTGATGTTGGAAACCTTGATTGGGTCCAGATAGAAATTACCTTGGTTTTGATAACCTTGGTTCATTCTAGGTTGGTTCGATTCGGTTTTGTATGTTCGGATTCGTTAAAACCGAGTGGTTCCCGATAAGTATTAGCACGGTAGTTTGGTTCATTTTGAGGACGGTATTGATTACCTCCACGATGTAAGTACCGCTTTAGCATTGGCTTCAAATGGACTACCATCGGTGGTAGTACAGTTGTAGTATGCATGAGGACCACCACAAGTAACACAAACTTCAACTTTCTTCACTTCACCATGTGATGGTGTCTGTGAAAGTGACTTTCTTTAGTTAGCAAGAACCAAAGCTCGAACAATATCCGTGAGTTTGTCAATCTTAGCATCGGTGCTAGATGTACTCACGGAGATGAAGTAGAAGGTCCAAAGATTAGACCGAGTCTCGATATGTCTTTGTGCGGAAAGGACGGACCGGGACTTGTTTTCAATAATTTGCAAGGCTTCTTTGTGGTCTTGCTCAAGAAATTACCTCCATGGAGGCATTCAAAGAGTCTTGGTCGACTTGTCTCGGACCATTGTAGAAAGTATCCATTTGCATTAACTCGGTAAAACCATGATGCGGACACTTGAGCAATTCTTTGTAACGATCCCATGCTTCCCGAATGATTCATCAAATCTTTGAGAAAATTTCATTATCTCATTCTTAAGACTTGTAGTTCGGGATGGAGGATAGAATTGCTTAACAAACTTAGTGACTAGATCTTCCCATGTCTCAATGGAACGAGGGGTTGTTTCTCAAGCCAATTCGGGCTTGTCCTCTAGAGAAAATGGGAACGTAGAAGCTTAATTGCTTCATGTGGACATTCTTGTATTTGATGGTAGATGCAATCTTGTTAAACCATCGAATGTGTGCATGAGGATCATCCCGCTCAAAACCATAAATTGGCTTTGGGTTGCCGATTAAGCAACCCGGTTTTGAGCTCAAAGGTATCGACCACAATGGTGGGACAATAATGGCATCTCCGTAACCCTCGATGGGTGCTTGGAGAAGCTCATTCATAGGCTTATCTTCGCCATTACGACGGGGGTGGTGGTGGTAGACGTTCCTCGATCACGGTGAAGGAGCGAACGTCCTCACGCTCACGAGGAATATTTGCAAGCTCGAAAGTGGACTTGTAGAACGGAAGAACAGTGCGCATGCACTAAGTATAATAATCGGTTTTCAAAACAAATGCGAGGCAAACGACAAGTGAACTTAACCAATAATCACAAATGAAATGGCTTCTTTGAAAAAGGTACACCAAATCACAAGGACACAAAGGCAAGTTTTAAATCGTGGTTCGGGAACTTATTATGGTCACACCCCGCTAGTAGGTGTACCGCCTTGATTTGCGGTGGTTGATTTTATGTATTTAAGTACCACTAAAAAGACGTAGGTATGGATATGTGCTGATGGGTTTAAAAACTTTTGGAAAATATTTTTGGAATCGTCTCGTTTAACCAAATCGTATCGCTTTAAGAATCACCTCAAAGGAAATACAAGCTAGAAAACGTTACGATTGTTTTGTTGTTTTATATTGTTTTTGGTGTTTTTAACACTTTAGGAAAAGTGTTAATGAACTTTTGATTTTGATAACTTTACAAAAAAGCTTTACAAACGGTGGTATATGTGCAAGTACGGTCCGAAACCGCTAAAGCATGCTTACACTTCCCGCAGGGCGCTAAAATTTGATTCGCTCCCGAACAAATAAGTTTAATCACACAAGCTAACAACTTGTGAATGGTCAACCGTAACAAACTTAAAGCAGCTTCGTAAAGCAAATGCAATTAAGATCGGAGGAATATAGTGGATTCTGGGTCGTTAAGTCCCACGGAGGATGAATGGTGTTTAACACGACGGATGTCGAATAATCACTAAGGATAGTGATCAATAAGGATTTTGAGATATTTATACCTAAAGAAAAGTTTTGTAAATTATGTGGGCTTAAATGCAAATTAAAGAAAATTAAAAAGTTTAAATATATTAAATAAACGCTATCACTATTTTTACAATGATGTTTTCTTGATTTATAAAATAAAATAACTTAAATAAACTATTTTAACTAAAACGTAAACTTAAATTATCTAAAATGTAACTTAAAATGAAAACGTCGTTATGTATAAAAATTACGCGAGTACGCATAGTAAAACGTAAAATTTATGAAATAAAAGACCTACAAGTGTAAAAATAATTTTCTTCGTAGTATATGACAAAAGAAAATTTTAGAAAAAGATTTATATTTTTAGACTTTTATATTTTTATTATTAATTAAATACGATTTTACACTAATTAAATGTTTAAAAATATTAAAACTATTCGTAAAAATCAAACTTTTTATAAAATACTTTATACTAATACTATGCTAGAAAAATACAAAAGTTGAAAAAGCTAGTATAAATAAGCTAGAAATAAGCTAATAAGCTCGTATAAGCTTAAATGGACAAGAAAGGGTTATATATTAAGTGTTGCAAAGGAAAAGAAAAAAGACCCAAGGCGAGTGGTAGTGTGTGTGTGTGTGGTGAGTGGGTGGCGTGGTTCAAATCCAGAACTCTTTTTTTTGCAACTATTTTATTTTTGGATTTTCCTTTTTGCAACTTATTAAGCTAACTAAAATAAGCAACTTATAAAACTATGACTTTTTATAAAAATGACTAATAAGCTCAGTTTTGAGCTTATAATCTCAACAGTAGGCAATAAAATGAAATAAGCACAAAATTTAGCTAAATGGCTAATAAGCTAATGAAATAAGCAAAGGATGAATTGAAAATAAGCTAAATACTGATAATAAGCTAATATATCAACTGAATAAGCACAATAACTTGTTAATAAGCACTAAACAATCTTAAATTATGCACAATCTTAACTGTTTAAACAAGGTACTTTTTAGATTCTCTAGCTACTTTCTAGCTTAATTTTAAGTACTTAAATAAGCTTAGAAATGAAAACAAAGACTGGAACTAACAAGTTAACCAAATAAGCTATCCAAAAAGCTAAAATTCTCACTGTTTTGTTCACTGGTGAGCTTATAAGGAGCTTATGAATAAGCTTGAAAACACTGAATGCTCAGTGGACTATATGAAATGGACAAGATAAAAACTAATGGCAGGCTAATTAAATAAGCTAAGAATGGAAAATAAGCACTTATAACCTTGAGTTAGCTAGGTGGGCTTTTAAGAAAAACAAAATTCACAAGCTGAAACTCATTAATAAGCTCTGTGAGAGCTTAAGAAATAAGCTAGCAACACTGTGCACAAGGCACATTTTGAAAAAGGGTCTTAAAAGAAAGCAGAGAATAAGCAGTTAATAAGCTAGTTAAAAGTAAACTTATATTTTTCTAATTTAGTTTAGCAGCTAAATTTTAATATCCCTAAAGGATTTAAGCTAAATCTTAATATTTAATCCTATATAAAATTATTCATTTTATTCAAAAACAACTATATTGAAAAGTTTGACTTTTTATCTTACACTAAGAGTTTGACTTTTATGAACTTCTGATGATCCTAGATGATCTAATTTGGTGTATTAGGCTAATATAAGACTGAATTAGGCTAGATAAACAACTTTTACACTAGTATGCATGATTATGTAATCTCAATTTTCAACAGTTAACAAGTAAAATAATTTTAACTATGATTTTGACTTTTTGCTAAACTAGGATTGAATTTTATGGTCTGATCGAGTTATTATAACCTATTGTGACTTAGAACAACAATAAACAACAACACCATGGTTTCTAGCACAATTAAATCAAAAATACAAACACCCTTTTAGCAACTGTTTTGAAAATTTTGTACTAAAACCAATTTTATACTAAGTAACCTATTTATTATCTTAAGTTAACTATAATAATACAAGAATGAACTAGAATTAACAATATTTAGACACTTAAACTAAGAAATACAAATTTTCAAGAAATAGCTTACAATTGAGTTAATGCACAAGACAAAGAACCAAGGACCGAGATCACTCCTATGGCTTCCCAAGCTCTAAACCAATAAGCAATCCAAAATCGACTCTTCACCGCCTTCTTGTACCTTCTCCATGATTTTTTATTTTTAGCTAATTTTTGGTATTTTAGTAATTTCTTTTCTTGAAACTAAACTGAGTTTAAATGATTCTAAAAGCTTTTAAGAACTTTATAAGAGCTTTATGTGAGCTTATGAGTACTTAATAACAACTGATAGCAACATTCAACTTAACATGAGATTTCTTTGAACTTGAACTTTTACATAAACTGAAAATGAAAAGGAACTTGAAATTTATTGTTGATAAAGGTTCACTTACACTAAAAAACACTTAAACAAGAACTTAAAAGTTTAAACATACACAGGAAAGCTTGAATTTATTAAAACGACATACAAAAAGTAAAATTACACTAGATATATCTTTACATTGCTTCAAACTTGTATATAAAGATCTTTTTCATCTCTGTCGACACCTCTGAGTATTTCCCACCAATCTTGAACCGTTGGATTCATCCAAATCATTAGAATTGCCAAATGTCAGTTTTGGCGCCAAAATTATCTTTGTGCAGGTTTGGCTAATTAAAGCTTCTTGGATGATTGTAGAGGTGTTAAAGAGTTGGTAACCAGCTGTTAGGGTGATGTGGAATGTTGAAAAAGTGGAAAAACAGCTCTGGTTTTGGGATTACAGAGCTGGGAGAGGAAGGTGAACAGTAACCATGGTTTGGGCGCGTTTTGACTTCATTTGACCAGATATTAATATGAAGGGGGTCCAAATTAGGGGGGGTCACAGGTGTAAATGGCAGGGGGTTCTTTTGGTTTTGGCTGGGTTCTAAATACACAAAAGGGTCCTAATGGTTTGTTTAATATTACAAGGACTAATTTTGTAATTCTGCCAAATTGAGGGACCAAACCTGTAAATATTCCAAAGTTAACACAAGGACCAAAACTGCCAATCTTTAATAGTACAAGGACCATAGTTGATTATTTTCTATTTTTAAATATCCAAGGACCATTTATGACAATTTTAAAAGTTTAGGGACCTAAGTTGTAATTTTGCCAAAGATTTATTCAAGGACCATTTTGACAACTTAGAATATTTCGGGACCTTGAATAACATTTTCTTTATTTTGATTTACCAGGACCTGTTTTTGACAACTTTTGAAACTTGGGGACTAAAGCGCCAATTATGCAAACTTGATACGTTTTCACCAGATTTTGATGTTTTTGCATTTAAAACACATAAAACACTTATTTGTGATATTTTCATCATTTTGATGCAATTCTGAGTGTTTTCAGATGTTTTTGCAGTCTAGATGGTACAAAAATGATGAGTATTTTGATGCAATTCTGAGTGTTTTCACTTATGCTTAATCACCACCTTATCTTCATTTCATACAAATCAAGTTGGACTAAATTTTCATTCTCCTTTTGGTTTCTTTTTTTTTCCTTGCCGTACACTCCCATCCAAAATTCACCATCATAGTTTGATCTCCTATTTGTCCTAATACTCAAATATTGAAGTTCATAATTTTCTCTAGTTAACATATGGTTATTTTTGCTCAAAGCATCATCAAAACACCATCAAAATCATCATTTTCTTGAGGTTTATGGGCTGAGGTAAAAAGATTTTCACAAGGGTTATATCAAAGGTTAGCAAGGTGTGTTAAAGGTTGGAAGCCAGTGACTTTGGTTGAAAGGGTTTAGGTTTTAATGTCCAAGTGCTTGGTTCTTGATTTGTTTCATCACAAGGATTGTTGCGCGTAGAGGTTTCTCGGCTTATCCATCGACTCATTATATATTGGATATCACATTTATTAAGGTGAGTTCGTAGCCCCACTTTTACTCGTTTAATTATTTTATAAACTCTTCGGGGGAGATACATGCTCAACTTCATGCTTTTACTTTACACTTATATGAACTTAAACTATATTGTTTGACTTTATAATGAACCCTTTGACTATTTTGAACTTGTTTGACATAATGTTGAACCCTTTAACTATTTTGAACATTTTGATATATTTTGAGCTCTTTGACTGTTTTGAACTTTTGAACTCGACTTAAACTCTTGAGCTTAATTACGAACTTTTGAACGGAACCCTTGAACTTAAATACGAACTTATGACTTGTTTGAACTTATTGAACCGTACGTGACATGACCTTGACCTATAAAGTCTCCTTTGTTCGGAGCATCACTATAAATTCTCGCCTTGTCGGTGGAGTGTTCTCAATAAATTCTCGCCTTGTCGGTGGAGTGTTCTCAATAAATTCTCGCCTTGTCGGTGGAGTGTTCTCAATAAATTCTCGCCTTATCGGTGGAGTGTTCTCAATAATTCTCGCCTAGGTGGTCGAGTGACAAAGGAGTCTCCCTTGTTGGAGTAGTGCAAAGTCTCCCATGTTCGGAGCATCCCTGAATTATTATATACGTGGTGAAATATTGTGAATTATTATGGTAACTTATACTCGACTATTAGACACACTATATTTTGTGCAATGGGTTGTGAACACACATGTTGCAAGTTTTGTATGGGCAGAACTTGGAACTGAGTGGATTTACAATGCCTTTGCTTTGTGAACTATTATGATAATGTGCACTTGACTTCTAGACATACTACTTTTGGCAGTGGGTTGTGAACACATAGGTTGCAAGTTTTGTATGGGCGGAACTTGGAACTGAGTGGATTTGTAATGCCTTTGCTTTATGGACTATTCTAAATGTCCAAAAACTTCGCCTCTGTTGCATGAGCGTTCTTTAAAAGCTTTACTTGTTAAACAAACTCTATGAACTCACTCAACCCTTGTGTTGACACTTTTAGCATGTTTTATCTCAGGTATCTAAGGCATTCACTTCATGGCATGCATGTGGACTTATCATAGAGTCGCGATGACGACGCGTCTCACATATATTTTATGCACTTAACTATCGTTTAATTGTAACAAACTCATTTTGGTATATTGGAAATATTTTGGGACCTATGTTTTGTAAACTACGATTATTTTACTTAATCAAGCGATATTTTCAAAATGACACTTTAGGTCGCTTCGATATAATCGTAACTTTGATGCTATGACGGTCATCCCCGAGGAATTCCATTCACGCAAAGCAGTAATTTGGGGTGTGACAGTTGGTATCGTAGAATCGGTTATAGAGAACTAGGTTGCATCATTGACCCTAGACTATAACTACATCATCATAACATCTCATCATATCATTATAAGTGCATACTCATTATACATGTGGTTTTAGACGCACATTATCAGTTGACTCAACACCAAACATCATATGAGTCGATTAGTCTAAGCATTACATAGTTACTCCTAAATTATACATAGCCTGATCACCTATGTCTAATTCAGGAAGAATCATGCAATGAAGGGAGTAGTAGTCTCATATGTGTAAGCAATTCCGTAATCGAGCCAAATTTTCAAAAGATTTTCTTCAAACCACTTGTTTCCAATTTGATCCGAGTGACAGTTCTTGTTTGATGAGTTACAAAGATCAAGCTAGAAACAAGTTGTTGCTCAAACCGATTTAGCCTAATCTCATGATAGTTCTTGTTTGATGAGTTGTGAGATTAAGTAAAAATCGGTTACCTAAAAATCTTTTGAGAGTTTTGCTCGAGAATGAGAAAGCTTGCCTCATCAAACCTAATCATAAGAGAGCATGTCTTTAGGATGAGAAATGGTCACGATAGCACGAGAACGTACCTAGTTGGATGAGGAACTCATATGCATGAGCATTGACATGATCATTTAGACTATACACGAGCATGAACTTTTAGAACACTTGTCGAGGTTCGGACTATAGTTATCATTAATTGAATCACGAGGACGTGATTCCTCTGACATGGGAAGAATGTCACAATTCCCAATTTCTGGTCATTTTGCAAACTTTAAAAACTTTTACTATTTACTCTCGATACCCGCACCACCTTTTGACTAATACATTTTAAATTACCTTGCCTAGTCATCAATTAGATATTATTATTATATAATACCTAGTTAAATATCTTACAAAATATCTCACTAAGAGAAGTAAAATTGAAATTCTCTTATTAAATATCTTACCATTCTAGGCTTGAACAGCGTTTACGTGCTCCGTCAAACTTGTCACTCATTTAATATGCTAAGATATGTTATATTAATAAGTTTTAATATTTTTATAAGTATTATATATTTATGTTGCCCAGTTTTAAGTTTCGTGACTTAAGGGCTTAACGTTAGTAATTATCAGGATCAAACTGTACCCTCTAGTCACTAAACTATTAATATAACAACAAGATAAACACAATTTCTACTTTCTTTCTTATCTTGCCACGCTTACTTACACTAACACACATGTCTCATGTGTAGAGAAAGTCTAACTTTACTTATGCTTAATCACCACCTTATCTTCATTTCATACAAATCAAGTTGGACTAAATTTTCATTCTCCTTTTGGTTTCTTTTTTTTCCTTGCCGTACACTCCCATCCAAAATTCACCATCATAGTTTGATCTCCTATTTGTCCTAATACTCAAATATTGAAGTTCATAATTTTCTCTAGTTAACATATGGTTATTTTCGCTCAAAGCATCATCAAAACACCATCAAAATCATCATTTTCTTGAGGTTTATGGGCTGTGGTAAAAATATTTTCACAAGGGTTATATCAAGGGTTAGCAAGGTGTGTTAAAGGTTGGAAGCTAGTGACTTTGGTTGAAAGGGTTTAGGTTTTAATGTCCTAGTGCTTGGTTCTTGATTTGTTTCATCACAAGGATTGTTGCGCGTAGAGGTTTCTCGGCTTATCCATCGATTCATTATATATTGGATATCACATTTATTAAGGTGAGTTTGTAGCCCCACTTTTACTGTTTAATTGTTTTATAAACTCTTCTGGGAGATACATGCTCAACTTCATGCTTTACTTTACACTTATATGAACTTAAACTATATTGTTTGACTTTATAATGAACCCTTTGACTATTTTGAACTTGTTTGACATAATGTTGAACCCTTTAACTATTTTGAACATTTTGATATATTTTGAGCTCTTTGACTGTTTTGAACTTTTGAACTCGACTTAAACTCTTGAGCTTAATTACGAACTTTGAGCGGAACCCTTGAACTTAAATACGAACTTATGACTTGTTTGAACTTATTGAACCGTGCGTGACATGACCTTGACCTATAAAGTCTCCTTTTTGAACATCGGTATAAATTCTCGCCTTGTCGGTGGAGTGTTCTCAATAAATTCTCGCCTTGTCGGTGGAGTGTTCTCAATAAATTCTCGCCTTGTCGGTGGAGTGTTCTCAATAAATTCTCGCCTTATCGGTGGAGTGTTCTCAATAATTCTCGCCTAGGTGGTCGAGTGACAAAGGAGTCTCCTTGTTGGAGCGGTGGCAAAGTTTCCCATGTTCGAGCATCCCTGAATTATTATATCGTGGTGCAATATTGTGAATTATTATGGTAACTTATACCGACTATTAGACACACTATATTTTGTGCAATGGGTTGTGAACACACAGGTTGCAAGTTTTGTATGGGCGGAACTTGGGCCGAGTGGATTTACAATGCCTTTGCTTTGTGAACTATTATGATAATGTGCACTTGACTTCTAGACATACTACTTTTGGCGTGGGTTGTGAACACACGCAGGTTGCAAGTTTTGTATGGGCGAACTTGGGCCCAGAGTGGATTTGCAATGCCTTTGCTTTATGGACTATTCTAAATGTCCAAAAACTTCGCTCTGTTGCATGAGCGTTCTTTAAAAGCTTTACTTGTTAAACAAACTCTATGAACTCACTCAACCCTTGTGTTGACACTTTTAGCATGTTTTATCTCGGTATCTAAGGCATTCACTTCATGGCATGCATGTGGACTTATCATAGAGTCGCGATGACGACGTCTCACATATATTTATGCACTTAACTATCGTTTGATTGTAACAAACTCATTTTGGTATATTGGAAATATTTTGGGACCTATGTTTTGTAAACTCGATTATTTTACTTAATCAAACGATATTTTCAAAACGACACTTTAGGTCGTTTGATATAATCTGTAACTTTGATGCTATGACGGTCATCCCCGTGAATTCCATTCCACGCAAAAGCAGTAATTTGGGGTGTGATAGGCATTCCTCTGAATTGATGTCTTTTCCAGCCACCAACATTGCAACAATAAGTCTTCATGTATGCAATTATTTGTGCCTTAGTTGGTTACCTTGGTTTCTTCTGACCCTTTTGGACTGAACTAATTACATCTTGAAGTGCTTGATTATTCTTCATTTGATTAAATTCCTTCAACTGAGCTGTTCTTTTTTCTTCAGTTAAAGACTTATCAGCAAGTAGGTCAATTGCTTTCTTATTGATTACTGGATCTTTTTCAATCAAGAACTCAATATCTTCTTCAGGAGGCACATAGCTGAACTCTGGAGTCTTCTCTTTGAATATTGTAGGTTGAACAGTGGAAAGTAGATCTTCCATTCTATCCAGCCTTCTAGCCTCCATAAAGCTTGCAATCTCCAATACCTCAAGCTTTTCCTTTTCAAAGAACTTTGTTCTTCAAGAATCTTTTAGCAACTTCTCTATCAAGAGCAATCTGAATTTGTTCTTTCTTTGAAATCTTTCTTCTTGTTTGCTCCTGACTTTGCATAACAGTTTTACCTTTTTCCTTCTTTTGTTTTTTAATTTCTTCACTTGCAGTGGCAACATCGTGTCCAGCAGTTGAAATTGTATCCGTGGTAAAATCTGCAGTTGCAGTACTGAAAATATCTTGTTCTAGTTGCTTTTCTTGAGTATCATCTTCCTCTGCACCTTTACTAGAAACACCTTCATCTTCAAAATCAATTTTCCTCCCCTGAGTTCCAGCATCTGTTTTCCTCCCCTGTTTGGGAGAATGTCCTAAATCTTGATCAAAATCAGCTGAATCACCATTATGAGGTAAGGATGAAGATGAAATCACTTGCTTTGCAATTTTCTTCTTCCTTTTTAACCCCAACAACTCTTCTTTCAAGGTCTGAATCTCCTCTTGCAAGTGTGTAATGTCCTTGGCATGCTGTTCCTTTACATGTGCCAGGTCCTTTTGTAGAGATTCAACCTGGTTGGCTAATTTACTACACAAAACTGTAAGATATAACTTTTCACATACACATCAAACCATAACACAAAGTAGCATATAGATGGAATTCTAGAGAGAGAAAGTTAGAGGTTTAGGAACTTAGTGAGAGAATTGAAAGATATTATTATGAGCTCCACTCTCTACCTTGGAAGGTAGAGTATTTATAGTCTTACATAAATCGCCACACTTTGGGCGTGGATCGGGCATACAGTGGGTAAAGACCGTCCGTCCTCCACGGTGTTACTTAACTAAATTACTACTTAACTTAAAAGAACTACGACTACGAGCTTTCTAACGATTACATATACTTGAGGTGACCGACTCTTTAATACCGGAATTTCTAATTCCTAACAATCTCCCCTAAGGAGGTCACCTCAATCATGTACCAAAACACATTGAATACAACCGGATAATACATTAACAATTGATCTTGCATTCTTGATGTAGTCCTTTGCTCCTAAGCTCGTAGTCATTGATTCTTCACATTGCATGTTTGGTTACTTCAAGTGGAGGTCTTTCTTGATCCACGTGATAGTCATTTTGAGTCATCTTTGAGATCATCACCTATCAACAATCTCGACACATCCTTTGTGGTGTTGGTATTATTTGATGTTGTGACTTTAGGACCGACATGCTCACATTCGGATCATGAAATCTTCACATCGTAGTGGCGGAAGCTTTGTTGAATCATGATATTGGCAGCGTAGCGAAGCTTGGTGAAAATATCGATCATTGATGCACTAATCATGATTTCTTTGAGTTGAATGTGTTAAGTGAACATGCGGCTATGGATTGACCGCTTCATTCGATCACCGCAAACGTCGGGTGTACCGCATACAACGCTTAGTTAATAAATCGCACGAAAGTGTCTTTGATCACTTCGTTGAATTGAGGTACACGCCCACGGTTCCCGTTGATCGATGCAAGTCTTGCCTGTGATCGGTAGGATTCCTAAGAATCTCCTTGACAGGTTTCGCAATGTTCTAGTTGTTCTCAAACCGAACATCTCAAAGAAGACAACACGGAGTGAGTGAACCAATGAATTTTAAGTCCAGATTGAGACAAAGAGATTTGAAAAACAATCGTGTATTGCTCAATAGAAATTGTTTTTGCAATACAACGAAGGTTTTATTGAAAATCAATTATCAATCATAAAATACCTTTTGGTTTGAAAATGAGTACACAATCGATGTGCTAAAGAAAAGAGTTTTAAGCACAAAGACCGGTTTTCAAAGGTATCCGTCAATCCATAACTGAACCAGATTGATTCAAGAGATTGAATCGCCCATTGTTTCATTGGGTTGTCACATGGTTAATCTATAAAATAGATTTCACATGCCACCTACCAGAGCTTGTTTGATGTTGGCTCGAGGCTTTCCATCTTCATTGTGAATATGTATACATCACTCGGATGTTACGGCAATACCACAAGGATAATGCGTGGGACTCAAGATATAATCTCTTTCCACATTGTGTGAAACAGAGAGTCTTCATTGAAAGTGTCCTAATGAGATTTATTGATGATCTCGTGGCTCTAGACTCAATTTGTGCATATTTGGATCCCGTCTTGGGAGACTAGGGAGAGGTCTCCTTCTTCAATATCAACAATCTCTAAGAGAAAGTCGATAGATAATGTCGGTTCCCGTGAGAATGAAACAAGTCCTTTTAAGAGGAACTTGAGTGGTTTGGAAAGTTGAAGTGCGGTCGTCCACCGGGTCCATGACGTCTTGTCTTCAATACCGATGTTACCATCGGTAGCATATGAATTGAACCCGTTTTACGCCTAAGGTTGAATAAATGGAGGGCTATTTGTTTTCACCCTATTCTCATTCAATTCTTTTAATTCTTCAACCCCTTCATTACTTACCGAGACTTCATAACTAGAACCTTGTTGGGTTTATTCCATTACTAGCTCGATCTTAGTCCGCACTCTTCCCATATCTCATTTTTCTCCTTTTATCATCATACCTAAGGACTTCTACACTAACTAGTGGATTGTCCTCGGTAGATCCCTCCGATTCGGCGGATCATGGGAACCAATACCTAACCTTATCATCCTTATATCACCGTACATAAAGTAAAGTTGGTCGGTCTATCCGGTATTGTTCATCCGCCATTGGAACCAATTGAAAACCATTTGAAAGTCAATCCCGATACTTGTGATATATAATCAAAACATTTTGTACCGGATTGTTTTTGATATTTTAGAATAAGTGCTCCCCTCAACATGTGCATCAAATGTTTGAAATCATTTTGCACACGGAGGCAAGAGGAAGAAATTACTTCTTTGATTACCATTTTCTAAAAATATCACCATCACTTCCTTGATCAAATCAAGAAGATAAAGCATTTCCGTGAAGGATGAGGTTTCCATAAATTTGCTCCCCTCAATATGTGCCTCGAGGTTAGAAACGAGTTTTGCACATACTAGAGGAACCTGCACATTGGGATAAATGATCACGTTTCAAATCATAGGTTTAAGATAGGTGCTCCTCTCAACATGTGCATTGAAAAATTGAAATCGTTTGTCACATGTGAGAAGGACAACATGTACATCCTTATAAAACCATTTACCGAATTATCGGTTTAAATCAACATTCTCCCCGATCACAATTATCAAATCATTTGAGATTTGTGATCTCTTATAGATTTAAATTGATTTTGAAAGCTTTAAGGAGAAATGTGACTTGATTATGAAAGCTTTAATCGATAATGATCGGATTTTAAGACTTTAAACTCCATTGATAAAACATGCATGTACATCTTTTGAAAACAATTTAATGCCAAATAACTTTTAATTTAATTGAAATCATTCTCCCCTCAATCAATGACATAGGTTGTTGATTGAGAGATAGAGATTTTGACAAGTAAGTCCCGATGATTATCAAAAATAGAGATCGAGTTATTTTTCAAAACATTTAGTTTTCAAGCAGATAAATGTTTATAGAATCGAGCATGGAGTTTTGAAAACATGATAAAACATAGCTCGTTCTTTCTTTTAAGACCGGTTATTGCACGAAAATGACAATAAACCATTTTTCTCTTTCTCTCAAATTTTATTATATATATTTTTTTTTTTTTTTTTTTTTTAAAATTGAACAACATCTAAAGTCCGTGTCATTCTTTGAATGACAAGACAAAACCGTAGATATTATCGAACCGAAAAAAAACGTGACAAATGACAATATTTTTTGAAGATTTTTCGAATTTTTCAAATTTTATGGATTTTGAAAGTTTTATATTTTTCTATTTGATTTTGAAGGTTTTATAATTTTGTATTTTGTTTTTCGAATAGATATATACAAGAGATAGATGAAGATAGACCTTTACTCCTCTTCTTCCTCCCGAAGGCGTTTGAGTGTTTACGGTTGAAGGCTTTTCAAGCCAAGGCGTGGAAGAATAAACTCAAAACGTTCTCTTGGAAGAGCTTTGGTGAAGATGTCACTAACCGATATTCGGACCTCACAAAATATAGTTCCACTATACCTTTATCCACTTGTTCTCGATGAAATGATGTCGAATGTCGATATGCTTTGCTCTTGAGTGTTGAACATTGTTGCATGAGAGCAATAGCACTTTATTATCACAAGATAGAGGATTTTGTTGAATTCAAAGCCATAGTCGATAATTGAGATCTCATCCATAAGATTTGAGCACAACAAGATGACATGGCTATGTATTCAACCTCTGTAGAGGAAATAGAAGTACTCATTTGCTTCTTTGAAGACCGACTCACGAGCTTATCACCCAAAAACCGAGCACCTCGGCGTACTTGATGAGTATCTTGACAACTTTGCATGATCGGCATACGCATAGGCCGTTAGTGACATACCGGTGTCCTTGGTACCATAGTCCCATATTGATGGTTCCTTGGAGATACCGAAGACCCGTTTAAGCGCTTCAAGGTGCTTTTAGTAGGCTTAGCACGGTATCTAGCACACATGCAAACAATGAACAAGATGTCGGTCTACTAGCGTTGAGATACATCGTGGATCCAATCATACTCCGATATTTCGTTTGGTCAATCATGATCCCCGAGAGGTCCTCATCTAGTTTGGTTCGGTCAATCATGGGGTGTCAACAGGTCACTTGAATCAAATCCAAATTTCTTTAAAATCTCTGTTGCATATTTAGATTGATTTATGAAAATGCCTCCGGGATTTTGAGAAATTTGTAATCCCAAGAAAATGACATTTGTCCCATCATTGACATTTGAAACTTTGAACTCATTTCATTAGAAAAACGATCACATTCCATTGGGTCGGTCGAGGCAAAAATAATATCATCAACATAAATTTGAACATGAATCAAATGTTTGCTGACTTCCGGTGAACAATGTAGGATCAATCGCTCCTTTGATGAATCCGGTTGATAGAAGAAACTTTGACGATGTATCATACCATGCCCTTGGAGCTTGCTTTAAACCGTAAAGAGCCTTCTTCAAACGATAAACGTGAGTAGGATGCTCTTGATTCACAAATCCTTCGTGTTGGTGGCGTGAGCGACTTCTTTAAGATCTCCGTTCAGAATGCCGTCTTCACATCCATCGATAAACTACCATGTTCTTACTAGCGGCGTTAGCGAAAGATTCGATTGCCTCGATTCGAGCAAGCTGGAGCAAAAGATTCTTCAAAGTCTATACCTCCTCTTGACGATATCCTTTAGCAACTAATCGAGCCTTGTTCTTCAACACATCACCATGCTCATCAAGTTTTACTTTGAAGATCCATTTTAGAGCTATAATCATAGCACGATGAGCGGTACTAACTCCCATACATCAAGACGATCAAACTCATGAATTTCATCTTGCATGGCATTGAACCGACTATCTTCATTCATGGCGGTTTAACATCTTTTGGTTCGATCTTAGAAAGTACGGAGTTGAAGAAGCACCATAAGGCATCGGTTGCAAGTTGTTTCCGGGTTGATACAGACGAGAGGGATTTCCAATGATGTTGTCTAATGGATGATCGTGAGTCCATTTTCCGAGGTGTTCATGTGGCGGTTGTTGAGGAACCGAGGTAGGTGAGTCGATGTCTCTGAAGAAGATGGTTACGATGATGATTCGGAGTAGCAAATATGTTTTCAAATGGAGCATCTTCGTGAGTAGCAAAGGGATTAACTTCATCATTGATGCGAAACATTTCCATGATGTACATTTGAAGAATGATGGTTTGTTGATGAGGCGAAGGATCGGCGGTGCTTCTTGACTTAAAGATATTGAGGCCGAGGGGTTGACTTCATTCACCGGAATATGAGCATCCTCCGTTGTAGGATCGACTCCTCATTAGAAATTGAATCATACAGTTCATCAAACATAGGATCAAACAATTTCTTTACATCGTCTTCGGATGGAGGTACATATGGAGTTTCTTGAGAGGAGTTTGGAACAAGGATGAACCAATGGGACTGTTTTGAAGTGCGGGTCCCGAATGGAGTGTCCAGGAGCCATTTGACCGGTCACTCATCAAACGTAACGTGAATTGTTTCCATGATATTTCGGGTTCTTTGTTGTAGATTCGGTATCCCTTTTTGTTTGATGCATATCCTACAAATACTCCAATGTCGACTTTGGCTCTAAGTTTGCCTAAGTCTTGACCCTCATTAGTTGGATAGCACAATGCACCAAACACACGAAGGAAGGATAGATTAGGTTTTCTTTGTGGACAAGTTCATATGGAGTTTTTCCATGAATAGTGTGAATCGAGGACGATTTTGTGTGTAGCATGCAATGGCAATTGCTTGACCAGAGAAACATTGGAACCTTTGAGTAGATCGGCATTGTTCTAGCGGCTTCAACAAGAGTACGATTTCGTCTTTCAACTACACCGATTACTTTGAGGGGTTCGTGGAACACTTCTTTGATGGTGATTCCAACGCTTTCATAGAATTCACTAAGTTGTTTGTTGACAAACTCGGTTCCATTGTCTGCTCGATAATTCGGCGGTTTTGTTTAGTCGAACACGCAATTTGTTTGATGAGTTTGATGATGATATCGGGAGTTTCATCCTTTGTCCTTAAGAACTTGACCCGGTGAATCTAGAGTAATCATCAACCACAACTAACACATATTTCTTCCCAAAGATATTTTGCACCTCATTGGTCCACATAAATCCATATGAATCATATGAAGAACTTATGTGATGAGTTAGTAGGTTTGGGTTTATGGGCATACTTCTTGCTTTTTCCCAATTGACATCTTGAACAAAGATGATCCTTTTCATACTTTAGTCTAGGTAAACCTACAACTAAGTCCTTTACGGAAAGATCGTTGATGGTGCCGGTTCAAGTGATTGAGACGATGATGCCATAACCATGACTTTGTTTTGAAGCCTTAGATAACAAGCGATTGGAGGCCCTCATCATGTCATCGATAGAGATGGTGTAACGGTTTGAGCCACGAGTTCCTTACAGCAGTTCCTTACCATTAAGATCTCTAACAAAGCGGTATGTTTTCAAGGCTACTTCTAGATCGAGTCACGAATTGACCAACGAGAGAATGATTATGACCTAAACCTTCCACATAGTACACTCTGAGATGACACTATCACCAACAACATAATCTCCATAACCCATAATTGCACCGAAATGATCATTACCAAATCTAACGGTCCCGATGAATTTGCTCACGGTTCATGAGCCGCGACCGGTCTCCAAATATATGCTTGGAACACTGAGTCCGGTACCACGTAGCGATTTGAACGATCTGCGGTTGAACACGCACAAGAATGGATAATCGGATAATTGGGATCCCCATGCAAGAATGGGTTCCATTTGGTTAGTTACAATGGTGGGACCACCACATCGAAATAGAAGCATTCATATCGAAAGTGAGGTAATGGAATCATTGTGAATAGATGCAATACTAGTGTCTCAGATAGCCTGCTTTTACGATGTGACCACTTCTTAAGGAATAGTTCTACCAAGAGGCATCCATTTTCTAGTGGGCATTATCCGATTAGTCTTATGACCAACGGTATCCAATAAAAGCCTATTCTCACTGAATGTTCTTCTGTGGGTTTCCATTGTTTTCTAACTTTCATTCGCTTTTGCCTTTTAGCCCTTTTAGCATGAATTTTAGCATTAACAATATTAATGGACAATTAACATCATTAGGCAAAACATTGACACCACATTCATGATTAAACGAATTCAAGCAATCATCAAGACAAGGTTTGCAAATAGTATCGAATTCAAATTAATTACAAGATGCGCCTATGGCTAATACTAGAATCAACACGATTCGTTTTATTCAATTCAAGCTTAAAGTTCCTAGATTGTCCTTCTACTCTTTTCCGGTGCACATTCTTAGCTTGCGAGGTCCTATCATTCCTTGTATTGTCTTGAGACTTTGACCCGCTCCCTTTAATGTCACCGATTACTCTGTAGAGGAATGGGAACATTAGTTTGTTTTACTACTCTTTGCACCACTGTTTAGATGTCTGGGATCTGAACTACATGCAGGTGCACTAAGATTCACTTTCTTAAAACTAGAGGTACTGAGATTAGTACTCCTAGAAGGCATCTTTGAGTTCTCTCTCTTAGCATTGACTGATCTAGAATCTGAGCTACTCAAGGGTACACTACGGTTCACATTCAGAATATTGGGAATCGAATGCATATCATACTTGGCTTTAGGCATTGAGCATGGAATCAAAGGATTAACTCTCTCACCTAATGACTTTGGGCATATTGTGATCAAGCATTCTAAGATTTCTTGAGATCGTTTGGCATATAAGCAAGCATGTCCAATTGCATTATCATGAGGTTTCTCTAGTTTATCCTCTTCAACAATCTCACACGAGACATTCTAGGCAATCCTTAAGGGATGAGAAGTATGTTTGAATGGCAAGTTTGTTGTTCCTTAGATGAGGAGGAACATATGTCACGATAAAGCATATTTATTACAAGAGGGAACCTTAGATACAACATTTTCCTCATTGATCATTGGCATTTTCCTTTTACGACCCTTGATTCTCAATTTCCTTTTGCAATGAAGCTATTTGTTCGTTGTTTTTGTTACGAGTGACTTTAATTGATTCAAATAACTCATTGAAATGACGTTTAACCTTTTCATTTTCTTCTAGAAAACTTTCGTTTTCCTTTTGTAAAGCATTTACTAGGTTTTGAAGATGAAACGTTTGAGAATTCGAGAATCTAAAGGGGAGGCATTTGGGAGCTGTCATATTGTTCGTTTGACCCTTTAATTGAGAGATTTGGGCTTTCAACTTTCGATCGTGTTACACCGAGCTTGAATCTGTTCATCTCGTTTGTTAATTTGAAAAGCGCATCAAACTCGGAGCATCGAAGATGTCTTGATATTTGAAGTTTTGACATTTTCTTTGAGATGTTGATATTTTAGTTGTAGATTAAAATACTCAACTTCTAGTTTAGAAAAATGTTTAACCAAATTGTCGTGATCATCCGGTTCAATTTTCTCATTTAGTTTAGAATTAGTTTTTCAAGCTCAATGACACGATCATGGGAGACTTTCGAGGCCACAGATAGTTCATGAAATTTGGAAGCATTAATAGAGCAATTTGAGCGATGAAAAGACATCTTGAGAAACACATTCAATAATAAGATTCTCATTTAATGTATGCGTGTTCTTTCTCTCAATCTCATTATATTTCGATTGCACGCTCATAGTCACTAACTTCAACAACCATTGCATCAAATTCCTTTTCCATTCCCTTAATATCGGTTTCTATCCCTTTTTAAGACTCTCAAAGTGATCTTTTAGAAGTTTAAAGAAGGGCATGACCTCAGTTAAATAACATTCTTTCATTTGGTCAAAACCCTTTCTCCTCCGGTTATACACATGGGTGTGATCCTTTTCTTGCAAGTTTTCTCAAAATCAACAAATAGTTGAAATATAACGTATTGGCTAATTAATGTCTTGATTTTAGTGGCAATTGTTCTAGGTACAAGATGCATTGGTGTATTAGGAGGATATACCGTCGCTCTAGGCATTTTCCTAAGGGAGGTTAGTTTCAACAATATTTTAAACTTTACGCTTATCTAAATCCTTTTCCGAAGACTTGTTCGAGTCAACAAAGTCCGAGGCTTAAACTTGTTCAATGAAATCCAGTTTTCCTTCTTGTAATCATGAGGAGAGATAATTATGTTTTCTCTTTGCATTTGGGATCATTTGTTTCTTATTCATCTTTTCCTAGTGATTTCATTTGATTTCTTATCTTCCTCAAGGCACTCAACGCAATAGGTTTACGCCTAGGCTTAAGGATTTCATTACCATCATAAAGTACTTTATGAGCATTTCTAGCCTTTTTAATTACCTCTGGATTTGGTTCCTCAACAAGGGAATGCTATGCTTATCGCTTAAGACTCGATGTTTAGTGACCATGTGAGCGGTCTGAATGGTGTTTCCTTGTATGTACAACTTGTTTTCAAGTTTGTTTTCAAAGTTTTCAGATTGGAAAAATCTCTCAAGAGTTTTGATTCCTTTGCATTAAATTCTTGTAAGCATTTTCACATTTTCTTGAAGTTCTTGTTTTGCTTATTTGTTTTAGAAAGTTTTTCTTGCAAGGAATGTAATTCTTGTTTCAATACTTCTTCTAAACTTACTTTTCTAATTCTTGTACTCACTTGGTCATCCATTTCCTGCTCACGAGTGGTCAACTCAAATTTTGCCGTTGTTCATAAATAGCAACACGTTCCTTATAGGCATTTAGTTCGAAATTACGGAATCATCGGGAGCACATGCGGTGTATTCATCAAAGACATAGTCATTGTTGACTGCAGAAGATGCATCACTTGGTACAACTTCACTTTCACTTTGTTTCACGTATTGATCGTATGGGACAATATTGTTATTACCCATATTTTCAACATTTGATTCAATAGTTTCGATTGGTTGTACTTTGTCATGCATCTTGCTGCACATCGACATCATCGTATAGTTTTAATACCTCGAGATGAGTTTGTCCTTGGATGGGCCACTTGTGGTGAAGAAGAGACCTTGGGAGAGACCATTGGAGAAATGCTAGCCATAAAATTGTGTGTGCGATGGGTCCATCATCTACATCAGTCGTATGCATCACGATCGGCGACTTGAAAGGCATTCGATGATTGTGACCTATCTCTGAATAGGTTGCTCATCCACATCTCGCATCATAGGTCTTGGCATTGCCCTCGGCAAGAAATAGCAATTCCTCTTCATTCAAAGCGACTCCATTGTCTGAGCTTGTGCCACCGCATCTTATCTCTCAAGTAATCGGCGTTCATGGGCGCTTTGGAGATGTGCGCCTTGCAATGTGTCCTCACCACCACGCTTATAGCATTTGATCGGCTTAGCTTGACCTTGATTACCATTCCTTCCTCGATTCGATTGCCCACATAACCTCTACCAAGCACCACCCTTCCCCGATCATCTTGTCTTTCTGAATCGGTTGCACCACGATCCTTCCATCTTTAACGGTAGCTTGATTGTGTGGGTTAGATCTTTGTTACGAGGTTGTTGTTGGTTTGTGGGAGAGAATTCATGTTTTGGTGATCAAAAGAGCTAGTGATTAATGAAGCTTCCCGTGTGCATCAACATCAACTTGTTTGTACATAGGATCGGGAATGAGTTTGTGATTACCATTACCCAAGGGTATGACTTGAGAAGCTTTGGTTGTGATTCCGATGTTTGAGTAGAAGGCGGTTGAATCATTAGGCGAGCTTGTCTCTCCGGGTTAGTTTTGAGCGATTGAGAATCAATTTTTCAAACATAGCATGTCTCTCATTCGAAGGAGGAAGGCATAGAGTTGCTCATAGTTTGTGTTCTTCAATCCTTTAGTAAGCTTCACGGTAACAAACTTGTGCCATTCGGGATTCATGTTGTTCACAAATTTTGAATTCAATCGAATGTTAGGCATAGTCATTCGATGTTCCTCATGTCATTAACTAACTTATGAAATCTCACATAGTACTCATAGACATTTTCATCTGGTTTCATCTTGAAGTGCTCAAATTCGTCATAGAGTTGGGATTCTCATCTTCCATGGTTAATTACGAACCGAGAGAAGCATCTTTACATTATCCCAAACCGCCTTTGCATCGGTGTTATGATTGATCGACTTGTAGATGTCTTTAGGAAGACCTTGAAGAACAATGTTTGAAGCCACGATATCTCGCATCGAATCTCTTTTCTCCTTATCATCAAGCTCATCATACATCTTAGGTCTGTCCATTCCGTAAGTAAGAGTACCATCTTCATTAGTATCTAGTATGTCTCTAGTCGTCTCAACTCGATATGGTCCTTCATCAATGGATTTGAGAATGTTGACACCATTTTCCTTTCCAAGGCAATACAATCGATTCGTTGAGCCCAAGAATCGTAGTCGATTCATCAAGCATGGGTGGGCAGTATCCGAGCCACCGCTTGAACATCCTCGGCAGCGATGGAGATGATAGGAACGTTGGTAGACATGTTAACAGATTATACGGGATTTTATAACTCTATGATTAAACCGGAAATAGATTCTTTCACGGATTTTCTTCGAATCAAGAAAAACCGTAAACACTCACTCAGTCGCTGAAGATAAAGCACTAAATCGCTAGAAGATAATGCACTAAGTCGCTAGAAGTTAATGCACTAAGTCGCTAACCTTAATTCGCTACACCCTAAGTCGCTCACAGTCCCAAGTCGCTAGACGGAAAAGCAAGTCGCTAAGTAGTAACTCGCTCTGGACAAGTCGCTAGCCAAATTTTGGCGACAATTGCCTACACAAGTCGCTAAAGAGCAACTCGCTCTGATGGACCAAGTCGCTACCACAAGTCGCTACCGTAGTGGAGAGTCCACTACTTGTACTTTAACTCGCTAGATCTAACTCGCTAGTTCCAACGCTGTAAGTCGCTACAAAAATGTGAAGCAAGTCGCTACCAAGAAAATATTCCGTGAGCTAAGTCGCTAGCTTGAAAACCATATAAACATCACTTTTCAATCCAAAACAACCCAACCAAGATGATTCAAGCTTACCAAATGAAAACCTAAACACTTGTGATGATTCTAAACATAAAAGTACTAACAAAATTCAAACTTTAACACAAGAAATCAACCAAATGATGCAAAACCACTAAACTTTTCAAACTCAAAACCACCTAAAAACCACTATAAATCCAAAGATGTGTAAGATATGATCTAACCATGGCTCTTGATACCAATTGTAAGATATAACTTTTCACATACACATCAAACCATAACACAAAGTAGCATATAGATGGAATTCTAGAGAGAAAGTTAGAGGTTTAGGAACTTAGTGAGAGAAATTGAAAGATATTATTATGAGCTCCAACTCTCTACCTTGGAAGGTAGAGTATTTATAATCTTACATAAATCGCCACACTTTGGGCGTGGATCGAGGCATACAGTGGGTAAAGACCGTCCGTCCTCCACGGTGTTACTTAACTAAATTACTACTTAACTTAAAGAACTACGACTACGAGCTTTCTAACGATTACATATACTTGAGGTGACCGACTCTTTAATACCGGAATTTCTAATTCCTAACAAAAACCATCAATTCCATTTGTTGCTCATTGCCTAAACACTTCCAACCGTATTACCTGTTGGGAGAGGTGAATCATGGGGCAAAGGCTGATTCCTCCTAGTTGGACTAGGTTGAAGTCTAGAACCACCACGCTTGTTCCTAGACCAAAAGGTTCGAAACATCTTTGTGTTGTAATGAGAGGAGTTAGGTTTGTTTAGACCTTCTCTCATAGGTGTGAGCGGTGGAGTATAATTAATGTTTGGAACATTAATTATGGGTGAGTTTTGATTAGATGTAATCTTTGCAAGCATTTGAGGAAAGAGAGGTGTAAAAATCATATTTTCATCTTTGTTCATGTTTTGAAAAACTTTAGGCTTAAGGCAACGGATTTTATAAACATTAGTATGGGGTTGCAGTTGAAACTCATTTAGCACTGCTTGCACAAACCTTGGATACATCAAATTTTTAGTTGTACTATTTACATTGCCTTCCATACTTGTAAAAATATAGTTTGACCAATTAAAAGTCCTATCTAAAGCTAGACAAACCAAAGGATAAGCCATTGTTGAACTTAATTGTTCATAAGATGTTTTCTTAGGACTTAGGCAATGCAAAAGAGTATGTATAAAAAATCTCCAATGGGGACAAAAACCACTCTTTTTGAAAGTAGCCTTTTTGTCAGTGGTATCATACCCCATAGAAGAAAGATGTATATGAATTTCGGGCATGGGTAAGGTGATGATACCATTGAGATCATCCAATTGGAGAATCCTCCTCAAGGATGCCTCAGTAACATCAATAATTACCCCATCCACAGTGGCTCTAAGAGCATCCACTGTTTCATGTGTATCTCTATTTTCAATGGTTATGGACTGAGTAGAAGTCCAAAACTGTTTGATTTGAGAGATATAGATTGTGGGATTTAAAAGTAAAGCATACCTTATATGGGTAGTATTGAGAAAGTCCACAATCTGGTGAAAAACAGAGCCACTCTTCTCGTTTGACTTTTGTAAGTAGGCCACTTGGTTGTACTCATCTGCAAAAGTGATCGGTGCCATAAAATCTTTTATTGAAAAATTAAAGTACGTCACTATAAATTGAAGGAATAACTAGCCAATTGAGAGAGAAAAATATATAGAGGTAGGGTTTAAGATTAGTGCGCAAGAAAGACTATCTTTAGAGGATAAATAATAATATAGAAAGTAGATAATCTCCTTAAAATTTTACCCTATATATATGGAAATCAGTGGTTTCTTTCAACGGCTAGTAAAAATTATTTACTGACACAATCAGTTGTAACGGCTAGAACAACAGTGGTAAAATAACACTGTCAGTGGAAACTGTGAACTAGCGATGGGAATTTTTGACAAAGATTTTCAAAGAGCAGTGGTAAAGAAAAACATATTAAAATTGAACTGCTCTTATCATAGTTTTTAGCAAACTACCAGCTATCAACGGATTTGATATGTCTTTACCATGAGCCGTTTGGTATGGACTAGCCAACTCTTTATCATAAAGAATATGGTGAGTTGATAACCATATAGTTTTTGGTAAACTATCAACCATAAACGGATTTGTCAAGTCTTTACCAGTAGCCGTTTGCTCTGGACTAGTTGATTCTTATGTGGATTAGACATGGTAAATCAATACCCATTTGTTGTGTATCTAAGTTATACACCTTTTAAGATCAACTCCCATCTATGCTGTATAAAAGTTATTGAACAAGCAAAAATACAAGCACAGAAGCATATATAAACTTATACAACAATGTGAGTACCCAGAGACTTCCACTCAACACCAAAGACTATTAGACAAAAAGTTTATGGATTTAGCATTCCTATACTTGTTACCAAGTACTGAAATCTACCCACATCAAGACCTTTTGTTAATAAATCAGCATAATTGTCATCAGTGTGAATTTTGACAACTTGAATTAGTCCCTTTTCATAACAATCTCTTATGAAATGGTGTCTAATTTCAATATGTTTAGTCTTTGTGTGTTGTACTGGATTCTTAATAATGCAAATGGCACTGCTATTGTCAATATGGATGATGGTATTCATGAAATTGTACCCATAGTCCAAAAGTTGATTACGAAGCCATAAAACTTGAGCACATCAACTTACGGCAGACCACATACTCTGCCTCGGTTGATGAATTAGCCACCATTGTTTGTTTCTTGCCTTTGCCATGACACTAATCTGTTGCCAAGAAATTGGCATCCACATTGTAGATTTTCTATCCAAAGCAGGCTCTAGCATAGTCACTATCTCGAGTAAGTAACCAAATCTAGGCAGATTCTCTAGGGTACCATAATCCCAAAGTGGGAAATGCTTTAAGGTATCGAAAATCATCTTCATAGCGATCAAGTGAGAAAATGGGAGTGACTTGAAACCTTGCAAATGCACACACCGCAAACATAATATCTGGTCTAGATGATGTAAGATACATCAAAGAACCAATCATAGACACAGTACATGTGCACATCAACCGCTTCACCACTATTTTCCTTTAAGAGTTGATGTGTAGTCTTGTCTCGAGGGTCTTTGGATGGCTTTGCATCGATGAACTTGAACTTCCTTAGTATCTCAGCCATATATTTATCTTGATTGATGAAAATACCATCTGGACTTTGTAGTACTTGAAGTCCCAAAAAGAATGTGAGTTCACCCATAGAACTCATCTTGAATTCTTCTTTCATTATCTTCTCAAATTCTTTGCACATCTCTGTCTTTGTAGATCCAAAATGATATCATCAATATATACTTGAACTAACAAGATATCATTTTTGTCTTTCTTGATGAACAAAGTTTGATCCACTCTGCCTCTATGAAACCCATTATCAAGAAGATAAGTAGTTAAGGTTTCATACCATTTCCTTGGTGCTTTTTCAATACTAGATTCAGGCACATAAACTGTCACAACATTTGTGTCACCAACCTTCACAGTCTTCGACACAGACTTGAAAGAATCACCAGTTTGGAGGATCTCCCATAGAGCATAGTCCTGAATGAGGAAGTATTGCTCAATCAGTATCCTCCACATCTCAAACTCATTAAGTTTGAGCTTAGGAAGTCTTGGAGTAGAAGAGGAGTTTGACTGGTTGTTTTCCATCTTCATTGAATTGAGTGAATAGGTTAAGCTTATTCCTTGGGTCTTCTAAATCAAAATATCAGAACCTGGCTCTGATACCACTTGATGGATCTAAACACACTCCTTGTGTTATTGATATTTTGAGTTATATTACTAAGCACGCGGAATATACTCAGTAATACTTAGAAGATATATTGTATAATGTATTGTAAATAAACACAGATTAAACAAAAAACTAAGCTCCAATATTATTAATGAATAATACGAGTGATCTTGCTTATCACTAGGGTTACGCCTTGAAGCCTTTGTGAATAATACGTATGTATGTAAAACGTATCTCTAAGCAATGACCTAGGATCTCCTTTTATAGTACAAGGAGTCCTTTATAAGATAAGTATAAACCTAACAATATAGAATATACACACAATCTTTTCTATGCTTATCATTATACGAATACTAAACAATTATCCAATAGCAGTGGTAATATTTGTACTGGCAGTGGGAATGAGTTACCACTGCTAGTATATTCTTTAGCAGTGTCAACCACAAGACTATCATTGGTAACTGTTAGTATAATTCCCAACAATCCTCCCCTAAACTTATGATTTCTCTGCAAATCAATAAGTTTCTTCAATCTTCATTATCTTCAAGGATTTGGGGAATTCAACCAAACACTTCACTTCTTCCTTAACTTCTGAATAGCTCTTGAGCATTGATCTAGAAGCCTATGTAACAATGCTATGACCTTCTCATTGTCTTCATGAACTCTTATACTAGTACACAACATCACAGTGAGAGTTCCAGCTCTGAGTGGATATTCTTTTTCAACAAGCATGAATGCTCTGACCTTCTCGTTATCCTAGAATCATAATTCGCTAAGACTTTACTCAGTAAGTCTCTAACCTCAAATTCACCAAACCAAGTTGCTAAGACTCTATAAAGCAAGTTGCTATCTTATCACGTTATGTATTACAGATTCATTGGTTAAATGAACTTATCATATAGCAAGCTAACATAGATAGCATAAAGAGATAACATAATAAGATAATCAAACTATCATAATGGATAAGGAAACTAACAACCTGTATTTGAGCACACAACATAACCAGCGCAGATATAAACAAGATATCTTGAAAAAAATCTCCCCCTCAATCAATGTCAATAAAGACCATTGATTGACTTTAACCCACCCGTTTTAAAATAAGAATATATCAGTTGTTCGAACTTCATCTAAGATCCCGTATCATTATTGAATGACATTTCTAGGACCGTAGATGTTATCGATAACAAAGAATATATCCTTTATTAGATAACTAAAATATGAACTTAAAAGAATGAAATATTAAAAGCGATTTAAACCAAAATTTATAAAATGTATTTAAATTTTTTTGTAAACCTTTTTTTTTTTTTTTTTTTTTTGAAATTAAAACTTGATTTATACAGTTATAAGGCGAGTCTGATTCAAGATGAATAGAGTCAGTAAGAGGTACATCAATTACGGCAAGCTATAGCTCTGAATGAGCTATATTCATTTACGATGGAAACCAAGTCATGAAGTTCTGATTGAATTGAGCATTGTACTGAAAAAGGCGAGAGCACATTGTACTAGAAGCACATGTCGGATTACAGCTGGATGGGTTAGTGACATGAATAATCTCACTATTTGAAATAACACCGATTAATACTGGGCGTATCAATATTAGAGATCCTTTTGGCTCAATATACTTGAAGAGTTTTCTGTGGGCATCCACTTAAGGCAAGATCTAGGTATGTAAGTCCGTTTGGATTACGTGAACTTAAATAATCGCGGTGGGAATCCATTTGAAGCGACTACTAGTAGATTTGTATGTGTGCACTTCCCTGTTTTGACTATTTGTCCTTTTGTGATTAGTATGTTTCTTAGGGGATTGATCAGCCAAATGATGTTTCTTATGCGAACTAGTCATACTTCTAGTATATCTGAACTTTAAGCTTTGAACGTTTTCCTGAGGTTTGAGATTCATCATATCGGAACGAAGCAATGAAGTGACTGGTTTTGTAAAAAACAACATTCTCATCAATTTGGGAGGCAAGCCTAGATTTCGATAATTTAACTCTTTCAGTTCTAAAGGCATTAGGTCGCTTAACTCATGCACGTTTAGAGGTTCGAACAATTGACTTTCTCAAATTTGATGGTTTTGCAAACTTAGTGTTCATCCTATTTCCAATAGATTTCTAAGCTCATTTTTTAAGGCAACAATATTGAAGCACTTATCCTGAATTTGGGCTTTGAGGTCATCAATGTCTTTCAATAAGATGCTAGATTGATTGATCAACTTAGAATTGGTCTCCTCTATGTTCTTTCTTAATGACTCATTTTCTCTTAATAGGTTGGACACACATAGAGCTAGTTCGGCATTTCTAGATTCAAGTGTATCACTCATCTCATAGCGATCATATTTACGCACATCGAGAGTAGTAATTTTAGATTGCATATGGTTGAATCTTTGTCACGAATCGGGTTTTAATTGATTAATTTCCAAAATTCTCGAAATTGGAAATTCACGATTAATACAAGATTTTTTGCATAAATGCTTTCATCATTTTGTTGTATTTCAATTTCCAATGAAATACAATGTTTTCAAATTGAGTATTTGTTTGAAAGTTCATCATATATCCTTTTTCAATCATGTCATTAGCTTTAATAGTTTTAGATTCAGGCTCAACCAAGATCGATTTCACAGTATTATGTTCAGAGTTAGAATCAGGTACTTTAACATATGAATTACTCTGATTAGTTAAGTGTACCTCATCACATGAAACCTTTTCTGACTCTGAGTCTTTGAGATCAGTACAGTTGTCTTCATCCTCTTTTATTGCTACTGAACTTCTACATTCAGTATCATTCATTGGTGCAACAGATCCATTGCACGACTTATCACAATCATAATCATTCCATATCATCTCTTGACACCCATTCACTTCATTCAGCTTGTCATTCTGTTGAGCAGCTTCCTTGATGTATAATTCCACATTACCCATGAGTTGAATAAAGGTTTTTCTGAACTCATGAATTTCCATTCCAGTGTGTTTCTTGAAAGAAATTCCAGTCATGTCATCATCAAAATCTGAGGAATATCCCCCCGGATAAGTGGCTGAAATTGATTGAAGATTACTTGAAGAGCTGCATTAGACTTATCAGTTGTGAATTTTTCATTGGTAATTTGAAACCTCAGTTGTTCTAAGTTAAGTAACACAATTCTAGTCAAGGTGGGAAAGTCCTGACGAAGGAGAGCACTGCTTGTTTGATCCATAGTTGTAGATAAAAGTAGTTTGAGATGCTGATGAAGTAGTTGAAAGGGCTCAATGTTGTATTCCATTTGCTTTGCATCATTTGTCAATATTAACACATAATTGTTTTGATTATAAGTTGCAGAAACATTCACTGAAGGGTATTCTGGGAGGCAGCCTGTATCATTATTCTTGAGGTATCATAGAGTGCAAGTACATTGGTGATTAAAGGATCAGTGATATAAGACATTGTGTGGAAGAGTGTGTTTATGGAAATTAGATGTAGGTAACTTGCTTCACTTCACCAAGGTATAAAAGACCAAGTCGCTAGGCACCAAATTGCTAAGAATTTTAACTGTAAGTCGCTAAGCACCAAATCCAAGTACCAAGTCGCTAGCAAGATTTTGACAGCAAGTCGCTACAAACCAAGTCGCTAAATTGTCAAGTCGCTAAATAGCAACTCGCTAGGCATCAACTCGCTAACACCAAGTCGGTAACGATATAAAGTACAAGTCGCTAACTTTTACCAAGTCGCTACACGTAGTGGAGAATCCACTAAGTGTACTATTTGTCGGCTTGTCTCAATAGACAAGTCGCTAACCCAACTCGCTAATTCCTTTAACTACAACTCGCTACCAAATTACAAACCAAGTCGCTACCAAGAAAACATATCCGTGGCTCAAGTCGCTAGCAAGAAACTCACATAAACACCACTTTTCAATCCAAAAACAACCCAACCACGATGATTCAAGCCTTCTAAATCAAAACCTAAACACTTGTGATGATTCTAAACACAAAAGTACAATCAAAATCAAACTTTAACACTAGAAATCAACCAAATGATGCAAAACCACTAAACTTTTCAAACTCAAAACCACCTAAAACCACTAGAAATCAAAGATATGTAAGAGATGATCTAACCATGGCTCTTGATACCATTTGTAACATATTGGGTTTCACATACACATCATAACATTAACACTTTAGGCGTATAGATGATTTAAGAGAGAGAAAGTGGGATATTCTAGAAAGAGAAACTCATGTAAGTTAGATTGCAAAGAACATCCACCCTCTACCTTGCAAGGTAGAGGGTATTTATAAGTTACAAAATAAATGACCTCCTGACGGCTGTGGATCGGTATACAATGGGTAAATACCGTCCTTCCTCCACGGTGTTGCTCTAAACTATTCTACGCTACTAAATGACTAATTAACTCTTTGAATAACGTAAATAACTACAAATCTACGAGCTAACTTATGCTAGATAATATTTGGGGTGACCGACACTTTACTTATGGAATTTCCAATTCCTAACAACTTATACCTTTGATCATTCAAGTCACGATAACGCTACACGCGTCGTTCGGGGTCAAAAACTTCCTTTTCTTGAGCAAGTTTATAACACCCTAGGCGGTGAACCTAATCATTGTAGTGTAGTAATTAGGGTAAGCCACGGGTATTGATATCGTTCTCTGGGGAATAGGAATGCTAGTAAAGTTACTACGCTAAGGTTAAGGTTGAGGAAGATTATTTTTGTATTTTATATTTTATGAAATGGAAAGTCAGAATCTCGGGTATTGGATTTGGGGGTTGGTATTTCTACCGATTACTCTACTATTATCTAATTATCTAAACTAAGGTTGTGGAGTCTATGTCTAATTAATGTGTGCTCGTATGATAGATTAAAGATGTGTTTACTTAAGTTATACTACTCCTAATTATCTCCTATTGATGGTTGAGTTGTCACGTCCTTATTCCTAGTTGCTTTGTGTGTCTAAAGTTGTAGGGTATCGCTTTCTCCCAACTCTTTGAACTTACCAAAGGGTCTCATCTACAAAACCCACTAGGGATGATAAACTCTTACTCTAAGGCACTCTTTGATTAATTTAGCCTACAACTACTCGTGTAATCATATTCTAAGGTTCACAAAGATGAATCAAGCATTAAGTACACAACGAATGACCTATCGCATTACTAGATCATTGATCAACTAAGATAAGAAACAACCAATCAATATTCAATAATTAAGTTTCATACTTCTAAGCAAACACACAAATAAATTAGCGGACATGGAGAACATGCAAGCATACACACAAATAATCAAAGACATAATTGAATTAATGAAGTAAATACTTATCTTGATGTAAGATAGGGTTTAAAACCTAAAATCTTGTACAAGACACCTTAGGTTCGGTTTTAGGTTTTACTCAAAAGACTCTCCAAAACCGAAAAATTCGGATTCTATATATAAGATTACATATGCGACGGCGTCACCTTATGTTTCGTGGCCTTGATACGTGTCGCCGTCATTAGGGTTTCGTCTTGGCCACGTTAACCTTGCGGCGGCGTCACCTTATGTCCGTGACGCCATCCTCTTTAGCTTCCGGCGTCGTATGGGTTGCATCTGGGCGTGCGTAGTAGCGACCTACTCTTTTAAAGCCTGGCGTCGTCACTTGAAAATAGGGTATTTGGCTCTGTATCGTCACAAAAATCCTCCGCCGGTGTCGCATTAACACTTGATGCCGTCGCCTGTTTTCAATGACTTTGAGTGTCTCGATTCGACTTTGGTCATTTTCTTCATATATTCGCGCCTTTTAGTCCATATAAGTGCCATTCCAAAGCATTTTGCCTTCAAGAGACCTAAAAGTGAAAAGGAACGATATTAAGCAATAACGGATACAAAAGTGATCAAATAAGGACTTAAACGACCCTCAAAATGGTACCTTTAAAACCTTATCAAATATCCCTACACTTGTTATTTGCTTGTCCTCAAGCAAGTGTGCTTTAGCTAATTAATTTATAAGTTAGGGTCATGAAGCATTAATTCAAAACAGTCCACAACACATATAAGCCCCAAAAAGTCATAACAAGCACGGAAGTACATACTAGCACCTCACATGGGGTGTTTGGATACTCGCATCTCTCTCGGGTGTATATATGAAATATAACAAATAGGAAATGGAAGATAAACACTCATTAACCGGTCCTAGTACATAGATTACCATAGGCTTGAGAATAGATCAAACCTCCATCGCTTTGGCGTAAGCACCTAGGAAAGACTATCAAAGAGGTCTTTTAAAGGGTTGTAATGTTAGGCTTACGGTAGGGAAACAAGGGTTTGGTGGGATAGGCTATTTAGTGGTGGCAAGTCAAAAATCTCTATGTTAAATGCATACGAAGAATGGCGTTGCTAAGCCAAGACTCGACACTCTAAAACTCTAGGTAACGGAAATAAACAAACATAAATTTAAAGGATAGATGTAGGATGGTAGCCCGTATATTTTTTATTTTATTTTATTTTTTTTACTCTATTTTTTTCTTTTCTCTTTTCTATATTTTTTTTCGATTTTTGATTTTTTTTCATACACTTTTACTCTACCATCCTCTACGATAACATCAAAATAATAGGGATTTATAGGCATATCCCTACACTTGAGTTTTATTACTCTAACACTAATTTGACCCAATTGAAAAGATCAAAACACTTGGGTACATTATTACGCAAACAAAGGGAATTTGAATTTAACGTTCCTTCTGTCATTTCATAAACTTTAACTTTTCCATAAATCCCAATCGTCCCAAAGCTGTATACAAAGGATATGACTCGACTTAGCAACTTATGCAAGCAACTAGATAATTGAACTAAGGGTTTAGGTGATAACAACATTTGCACTAAAAGTGAGTGCATAAGGGGTAGGCTAAGGCGATTTGGGTGTATATTTAGGGGTGGGGTGTAAACAATGCTCTTCATTGATATTCGGAAAAATGAAACATCACGAGACCGCGAAAAGGATAGGCTCGAGGGGTTAACTAGGGTATCGTGTACTAAAGATGAGTACAACATAAAGGTGTGGGGAATTACTCAACCGATATGGAAGAAGTAATTATATTACGGGTATCAAACAAGGGTTATCCTAATGCCTCTTATCATTTAGTTATTCCTAACTACACAAGTGTAGTCTCACTAGCGATCTCGGAATGCATCACAAAACAAGTTCTAGAATCTAATATACTACGGTTCACACTCTAAGCATTGAAGATGAATGCTTTAATTCCTACTAATCTAAGGCGATCCTCACATTTTCGGTGGAATTTTGGTGGTAAAGGGTTTTGTGCTAGTCATGCAACTTCCTATCCATGAGACGCTTTTGTTAAGACTAATGGCCCACTCCTATATGTCATGAAAAATTTTAAATTTGGTGCCAAAATTACCCTAACCGACATTTTCTCATGGTTTATTACACAAATGCAATTAGACAAAGCAAATAGTCAAGGATAAGCATAGTTTCAAAGTTCCGTTTATTTTCCTCCCTACATAAAGCTGAACATTGTCCCCGATGTTCCCAAAGTATCAAAGTTATGATAATGGAAGGTAATTAAAAGCGAAAGAAACTAATACTCCACGATTAGCTTGGTAGGATCCGTGTAAAGTGGTGGTTAAATCCTTTTCAAGAAGAATTATTGCGTGAAAAGCTCCTTCCAATCTTATGTAACTTCTTGACAAACTAAACACACACTTGAAGAAAACAAAGCGAAACCTTCGTAAAATCGGCGGTAATAATATATATAAGACTCGATTTAAACTAGGATATAATGCTTGTGGAATGGATGTTTACGAAATTTCTAAGAAAATTAAGACCGGAAAATTCCAAAATTTATAAGTAGCTCGAGAAAGCGAGAAAAAAGTAATCGATGTTTTACTCCTTCGGCGCGTCACAAGTTGCAATCTGACTTGTCGGGTTATCCTGACAAAAAGCGGTGCGATTTTCTAGAAAAAATTACGGAAAATTTACATCTTTAGAATCGGAAAAATTTCGCAAAACATCCATTATGACTCGATACAAGCATTTGACTCGAACAAACAAACATAAATATCTTTTAGTTAATTGTTATTCTCATGTTTACGTTTCTTTTGAAAAGCGTGTGTAATCCTCCTACACTTATCCCTTATGTAAAATACCTTTATATGCAATTAAGGCGGTTAAAAACAAAATAAAGCATTTTTACAAATTTAAACATGAGGATAAACAATTAATAAAAGATATATGACTCAAACAAGCAAAAATTAAGCATAGGTTGCCTCCCTTGACGCTTTTCTTTATTTAAGAGTCTTGTAGCTAGACTCATAGTCGTGCTCCCACGTTTCCTCACCACCGCCTCTTCTTCTACAAAACAATATCCTCATCGTTCACCATTTCAATATTATCCAATTGATAATGCTTCACCGTTGCCC